>JAIQCW010000188.1:0-183236 GCA_020283715.1 Cytauxzoon felis
TCAACAACTAAACCTACTACAACTGGAGGATTATTCGGTTCAACATTATCATCTAATCTATCACAAAATATCAACAAAGTTGGCAGTTTTGTAATATCTTGGAATCCGAATGCACCAGCACCTGGATTGAGTAGTTTTTGGTCGAGCCAAGTTGAGTTACCCCAGGAGGCCAAGGAATATTTATCTGCAAGAAATAATAAGGAATATTCAGCCACCTTCTCAAATTCATCTATTAGACCGATTGTTTCAGAATTGAATGATAGATTTGGATTGAGAAAAGCATTGAAGGACATGGGAGTCGCAGTGCCTCGCTACTCAATCCAGCCCCCTCATGAGACTAGTGATTATACAAATCAAGAATCGCAACATATCGAAATAAATGAAAGGTTGGAGTCAAAATTTGGTGAATGTTTTAACAAAATCGCTGATAAAAATTTTGTGGCAATCAATTCAGGTATCAACGACAAATTCATGCCCTTGCACAATGGAGGATACAAGGGCTTGGGAATTCCAAAGTTTTATTCAAGGAAAGAACAATCACACAGTAAACAAAAATTGAATTCAGAAGAGGAAGAAACCTGCAAAATTCAGGAGAATTCTGGTAGACGTCTAGATTCAATTTACAAATTAAGCGAATTTAGTGAAAAGGATATCGGAATTAATGATAAACAGAATTTAGAACATAATTCGGATTCATATGATATGAGTATATCATCAACTGTACCTATTTTAAGTAGGATCGACTATTCTACTAGACCAACTATGTCATCATTGAGGAAAATGTCTGATAAACAGTTATCCAATGTGATGGACTTCCAAATCATAAAAACTGGCTGCGGCGATATATTATGGCCTGGATACACCGATCTACGGAACCTAAATTTGGATGAGATCGTGGATATATCCTATCGCAAAGTAAAGGTATATGCGAATACTAACGTATTCCACCCAATAGGGAAAGGTCTAAATAAACCTGCAATAATTACACTATATAACTGTACACCAAGTAATTTTAGTGGAACCAACTCGATTTCGTTACAGGTGGCGCAAATGGAGAAGTTGAAGGAATATACGGCTTCCATTGGTTGCAAATTCATTTCAGCCAATTTCACTAGTGGCATATGGATGTTCGAAGTTCCATATTTCGCATCCAATATAGATAATTATAGCGCAACATCAATAAATTTTGATACTAATCTGTCCGACTAAACAGCATATATACCCTTTTACTATATGGGGGAACAAAATTTATTAGCCCTTCTTGATATTCCATTTACACTTTTATTTTCTGCATTAAGATACAATTGTAGTATTTCCTTATTTAATAATTTTATTTCGCTCTTTTATAACACAAATTGCATAGTTTCAAAATGATAAATGACGACGGTAAATTAGTCGACCTATATATTCCTAGGAAGTGCTCTGCTACCAATAGGCTAATTGCTTCCAAGGATCATGGAGCAGTACAGATTAATATTGGAATGGTTAGTTTATAAAATCTGTGAGAAATTAGTCTATTCGTTCCGGGGGAATCCACTAATTACCCTATATTTATTATTATATTGGATAGTTCTTTTACTTCCACTTTATTAATGATATTTATAATCATGTTTTATAATTTACTTTTTCAGGTTGATGAAAGGGGTGTTTATAATAACACTAATTTCACGCTGGCACTGAGCTCAGCCATGAGACAGCGCGGTGATGGCGATGAAATGGTTAACCGCCTGTTAAGGGAAGAAGGAATAATGACCAGTCAATTTAAATGATTATAAAATTAATTTAATATATTAGTATATGATATATATTACATGTAAGTTTACATGTGCCGAGCTTCGATATTTAGAATCTAAAGACGTCTATTTCATAGGCATCACATACATACCCGCAATTAGATAACCATTTTTTAATCTTCTTTACATGTAAACCTTGAACTTCCAATGATCCAATGCGTTCTCTAACCGGAGATTCACACAGGACCCTTAATTGATCCTTCATCGCCTATTTAGTTGTATATCAAATTTTTATAGTAATAAATACACTTATATCTCCATAAATGTGTCTGACTACAGTGTATAATACGGTACCATGGGCTTTTATTTTAATATAAACTGCAAGATTACCAGATGAAGTTCTTGAAACCTACATAAATAATAACATTATTTTCTACAGTATGCTATAATACTTTAAATGGAAATTGTATGTCCGTATTGGACTTCTTGGCGAAACTTTTTTGAACTATAAACCTTTTACTGGGAAATAAAAATGTTGAGAGGCCTTTGACAGGGACAAACAAGCCACAAATTACCGACATAATTCAAACACATAGAAAGAAATATACATTTATTTAGATAAAATTAAATAGGCTCAGCGGATTTCTTAATGTACTTAATGGCGGATGCATACTTTTCATTGTTGTCTAGTAGTGGCAACAATGTGGTGGCAACACGCTTATGATAATCATTTATAGAATCTCGTTCCTATAAATTATATTAACATCAATACAATGAATTTACAAAAACGCTTAACAGAGGAAGAATAAGAAATAGGCACATACCTCTTGGGTGAGTAACTTAACATCAATAAGTTCTTTACAATATGGAACGAAGGTGAGATCAGCAAACTCATAATATCTTTTATCATCCTTTGAAAAAGTTGGATCATCAACATTTTTGACGTACATAGCATTCTCAATACGCACTCCGAACGAGTCCCTCTTGTAGTATCCTGGCTCGTTGGTCAAAACAACGCCAGGTTCCATTACAAACTTATAATCAATAAATCTATTAGTAGATATATATACAGGCCCTTCGTGCACATTTAAATACATCCCTAAACCATGACCTGTACCGTGATAATAGTTTCTTCCAGTCTTCCATAAAAATTGTCTTGCCAGTACATCAACTGAGTAGCCCGTTGTGCCTTCAGGGAAAACTAGGTTCCTTAAAGCCAAAAGACCTTTCAAAGTAAGAGTATAGCATTCCTTCTCCTCGTCAGATGGTACACCGAAATGTAAAACTCTTGTAACATCTGTTGTACCCCCCCTCAAATTGAGCACCCGAATCAAGCAAATAAATTTGAGGAGCAATCAAATTACAGTTGTCAGCTGTAGGCCTTTAGAAATACAATTAAATAAAATTTTAAAATTACTTGTAATGGACAATTGCACAATTTGGACCAATAGATGATATCGGTTCAAATGACGATAATGTAGCTCCCTCATCTGCACGGATGGTTTTGCACATTTCTGCAACTGAATGTTCCGTCTCTTTGAATAAACTACCATCATCCTTCATGCTCTAATGTAGTTATATATAGTACAAGACAAGTATGTATACCTCTAATTTAGCAAATAATCTACACAATGCTATACTATCCGTTATATGTACCTTTTTCATGGAGTTTATTTCGACTTCATTCTTAACAGCCTAAATAATTAATAAAAGATTACATATTACCGAAACCTTGCGTAAAGATACAGGAGTTTCTTCTATAAGCAGCTCTCTGGGACTGTTATCAGAATTTTTGGCAAGGAAGGAATTACAAATAAATGTAGAAGCACAAGGTGAGACCCATAATTTATAGGTATAGCATTTAGCACTGTTTTTTGGTAATCCAATTTCTTCAAGGTATTTAAAAATATCATTATATCCCCTGAATTAAATAGTAAAATTATACTGCAACTAACTTTACTACTACATTAAAACTCTTAAGGTAACTGCGAACTTCATCATCCAATTTGTTATCATTAATAAAAAAACTAATTTTATACAAGGATGTTATGTATAACAACTAACGTCAAACATTCCTTTTCCACAACCAGATAAGAGTATAAGAAAGGCGCTGATTCAGTGTCAGAGCCCCTTAAGTTAAGCAAATAGGCAATTTCATCTAACATCTATAATAATGTTTTAAAACGATAGTTATACATACTGTTAAAGCCAGTGCGTCAACACCCCTTTCAGTCATATCATCTCGTACTTTGGAAACCTTCTCATCCAAAGTCTCACCACAATACTTTAATGGATGCAACTTTGCGATTCCCTGTGGAAATTCTGGTCGATTTAGCCACAATGAATCCAATGGATTATCGGGAAGTGCTACAAATTGCTTGTCTGGAAGCCTTTTAATTAGTTCTTTAAAATCTCTATATTGAGTAGTATATGGATCGTATCCAATAATTTTTACTATAAATAATTATAAAACAAAATTAGGCGATAATATTTAAAGGGGTATCAACAGAACTGATTTCTTCAAAATTATAGAGACTTACAGTGTGGACTATCCGATAAAAAATCTGTTAGTGTAGGTTCACCCCTAACAAGATATTTCATGAGCTTCCATGGCGACTTCAGTTGCAGTTCTGCTTGCAAAAAATATCTAAATCAAACTGATTCGGTAATTATCAAGGTATGTACCTGGAATCCGTCCATAAATAACAATATTCATGCGTAATCAGAGCGCGTGCTAGACTTCCAGTGAATCCTGAAATGAATTCTATTCTACCAAAGGTAGGGTGAGGCACTTCAGAAGAATGTGGATCGTCATGATCCACGATAAAAGCATCAAGTTTTTTTTCTGTCAGCAATTTTTTTAGTTGATCTAGAGGAGCAAGGGAATGTACCATTCTAATAAATGAATACGGACTAGCAGGAACTATTAAAATATAGTTTTATGAAAATAATACATATTAATATTATAATTACCTTGAAGGGCAAAATGGATATGTCTAGAAAATAATAAATATAGCATTAAAAATCGTTAAAAACGATAAATAAGATTATAAAATATTATTAGTAAATCAAACCCCATATAATATATAGCCAGTTCGATTTCCGTTGTTTTGGATTAGAGAATAAGAATCTGTGGGGATTATAACCTTTTCGATTATACGAAACATATTATGTTTATTGATTTAGCCGGTTTAAACATTTAACCTTTACTTGAAATTTATATTTCACGGTAAGTTGAATCAATTTGTGACTTTAATTTAATTAACTTTATCCCTAATTCACTATGGGCATATATATTTATGGTTGTCATGTCTATCGCAATAACAGATTGATATATCCTTAATAGATTGTTGTAACTTAGAGTTACATCTTAATTTTGATCTATCTGTCTTGCTATATAATAATTTGGGCACATGGTATTCATTTTGCCTATTTGACTTTTTGATTTTCCAATTCCTACCTTTTCATGTATATTTAACGATACATATACACAGTTTAATTCGACCAGTTATAATCGATAAACTGAGATTTCTATATTTCATTTTTTACTCTTATAGAATGCCAGCGATACGATATCACATTTTTTTCGAATTAAGTATATCATGAGGTCTAAATTTTGGGGTGATGATTCGGATGACTATTGTTCTGATTCATCAGATTATTCTAGTAATGCAGATGACAAAGATCAACCTAAAAGACAAAACGAAGTGCCTACGTGGGCCATTGAGAGTTCAAGTGACGAGGGTGAATCCCGCGTAGTCAAATCTGCAAAGGCAAAAGCTATAGAAACAATACAGTCACATGTTAAAACAATAAATCATCTAAAGAAGATTAATGATTTTTCTGAGTTATTAAAAGATTATGATTCCCTGTCTAAGCTTGTAGATAAGCAATACGCTTACGGAAGATTACCTAAACTTATTGTAAAGCTTGTCGTAGATTTAACGCAGTTTATGGATGACCAACAAAAAGATAAAAAGTCATTTAAAAAATTTTCTAAGGCAAAAACTATCGCATTCAATACTTTGCGTTCCAGGTTGCGCAAGTTCAATGAACAACACTCAGAAATTATTGAGGAGTACAATGCTGATCCCGATAACTTTTATGACATATTGGAACAATCAGAAGAGGAATATGCTGAATCATCTGCTCACACTGAGGATGAAGAAGAAACCGATACAGAAGAATCTGATGTAGAAGGCGATACTGAAGAGGACGATTCTGAAAAGGTTATATCGGATTCGGACGAATCAAGCGGTTGGTCAGAATCCGGAGAATCGTCAGTATTGGAGATAGAGGATTCCGATAAACACAAATCCGCCTTAGCCAAGTGGGGAGTAAAAAAAAGTGAAACCAAGGTATTGGAAGTTAAGGAGAAGATTGCAAAAAAGCAACCCAAATTTTTAAAGAAGAAGGATGAAAAGGACAAGCAGCCTACATCATCAAGTTATTGTAAATTGACCGCTATTGCAGGCGTTTCGGAGGCACTATTAAACCACATGAAAGATTTACATTTAGGAATCGATGAAAATCCTTTTGATGTAATGACTACAGAGATACAAAACATGATAGATAACATAAGTTTAACAGAAGATTCCGTGAGATTATTCATAAGATCTATAATAGAAAAAAGGGGTAAACGAGGAGCTAATACATCTGAAAATATTCGCGTTTTACAGGCGTTGCCCTATATAGCAAGAGACATATCACATTCTTTATATCTGGAGGTTATAGAAACTTTAATACATTTACAGTTTGATTCTTATTCCCACGCTTATGGATCAATGTCCCCTACACAGTGGGTAAATACCTATAGGATTGTGGCACACCTGGTTAATGAGCTAATTGAAAAGCCGAAATCTTTATTATCACCGGACGAATTTAGTGCCATCTCTTACAGTATATCGGAATCTCATGATACACCTTCATCTTTTTCACGTTCAGGCCCTAACGAGGGGACTAGAGTATCAATGTCAATATTATTGTCCATTGTTCAAAAATTGAATGATGAATTGTATAAGGCGTTGTTATACACTGATGTTCATAATGCAGATTACAAAACTATGCTTGTTTATACTATAGACATGCTATATTTGTTACACAAGACATTGATGTACTATCTCAGTAACGATAGAAATGGACATGAACAGGCTACTGCTACGGCATTGATTATATTAGAACATATCTATTATAAGGAGGATAATATAGCGTCAAAAATTTGGGATTTAGTAAAGGCTAAGATTGGTGATACTTCAAACTTAATGTTTCTTCCTACTGGGGACAAGGAACCATCAGACATTGTTGCGGAATTGGTTAATTTTGTTTTTGTATATGGATCACAACGCGACAAAATTAGAGCTTCGTTACACTTGGCGTATAACAAGTCTTTACATGGACATTATTACGAGGCGCGAGATTTATTATTGATATCTAATTTACATGAAATGGCAGCTGAGACCGATATATCATCACAAATACTGCTTAATCGCAACTTAGCTCAACTCGGAATTTGCGCATTTAGGATGGGTTTAATACATGAGGCCCATTCATATTTAATGGAAATTTGTGCTCAAAATAGACACAAAGAATTATTAGCTCAGGGAGTTTCAAATGTTAAGAATCAGGAAAAATCTGCGGAGCAAGAGAGAGCTGAGAAACGTAGATTATTACCCTATCATATGCACCTGAACATAGAATTAATTGAATCAGTTAATAATATTTGTGCGTTATTATTAGAAACAGCTAATTTTGCGAAGTCATCATTAAATAATAAGGAAATTATATCTAGGCAATTTAGAAGGATGTTTGAGATTCATGAAAAACAGGTTTTTGTTGGGCCACCTGAGAATAACCGCGAAATTATATTAATGGCTTTTAAACATTTACAGTGTGGAAACTGGAAAGAATGTTATAACAATATAATTTCGTTAAATACTTGGTCTAGTATGCCAGATAAAGATAGGGTTCAAGATATTTTAAAGGAAATTATCAAAAAGGAAGCCTTTAGAACATTTGTATTTAAGTACGTTGGAATTTACGACTCATTCTCTGTTGACAAATTGTCGTTAATGTTTGATTTGGATAAAAACGTTGTCCATTCATTAATGAGCAAAATGATTGTTTGTGGTGAAATCCATGCCAGTTGGGATGACAGTAGTACCTGCTGTCTTATCAATCATACGGAACCAACGGAACTGCAAAAACTTGCAATCAAACTTGCTGAGAATCTTACAACCGTGGTCGAGCAGAATGAGCTCACTCTAAATATGAAAAATTCAAAATTCGCATTGTCACAAGACAGAAGGTTTCAACGTGATACAAAATTCAACTACAGCTCCAAAAATGAAGATGGTAGAATATCAACGTTGAATTTAAACAGAAATAGAAAATTGATCCAGTCCAACAAGCAAAGACAATCTACCGTCCTATCAAGGTGACAACTGTAAATGCCAGTATTTTACACACATTTAATACTATAACACTCTATGTATAGATGCAATTAGCATAATAAATTACAACCAACTATTTATTCAACTTTAATCTTTCTAAGTCGTTTATTGCTCGTTCTAGTTTCATTTTTTCGGCCGTTAATTCTTTAACTTTTGCATCGTTTAGTTCACGTATGTTTTCGGGCACCCTTTCGAGGTAGTTTGGCGTTCTTATTTTTTTATTGTAAGACTCAAGCTGCAATAAATTTAGTAAAAACCTGTTAATACTTACGGATTTATTGTTCTTCGTCAGGCGGTCATTGAGCATTGAAGTCGTCTTAATTAAATCAACAGAATCATCAACTTTAATATAAGCTACAAGGTCAGAATTTATTATATTTTGCACGCAATCACTCAATTCATTTGTATCTTCATCCACTAGATCCACCTAAAAAAATGAAAAACCAAAACAATGTACTAACCTGCTCAAATTTGGACAAATTAGCGATGAGTGAGGTTTTATGCATTAATATATCCTTATAATCCCTTCTATTTGTTGTCAAATATCCATATTTATGTACCCCTGGTAACAGTCCAAGTGTAGCGGAAAGTGATCTTAGTACATGTACGGACGAAATTACCAGATCAAATTCATTATCCAATGTATCACAATTCCATTCCTTCATCTCATTAGGGTATTGTGACATCGATATTGATTCAGAATCTCTTATTATTGGCGGAAGATGATGATATAGTTCCTCAGTTATGTAAGGCATTATAGGATGTAATAATTTTAATGCCACAGTAAAACACTTAAAAATAGTATAAACGCATGCAAGGTCAGCGTATCTATTTAAATCACTGGAATTAACCAACGATGGTAGCCTGGGTTTAACAAGTTCCAAATATACATCACATAGTTGATATAACCAAAAATCGTAGGATGCTTGAACAGCATCTCCAAATTGATAGCACATAAATGATTTATTCATCTTAATTATATACTGATTTAGTTTGTGTAATATCCATTTATCTTCCCATTTCATTTCACTGGGCACAACACCATCATATTCGCAGAATCTAGTCCTAAGAATCGCGAACTTAGTAGCATTCCAAATTTTATTACCGAAATGCCTAGAACAGACTAATTTATTAACATCTAGTAAAATTGCTCTATTTTGCCTAGTTAAAGAGAGTAATCCGAGTCTTAACGCATCAACACCACAGGATGGAATACCATCAGGAAATTGTTGCTTCTGTAATGCCAAAGCCTTTTTGATTTCGCTTTGTGGTAAGGACGAATTTAAAATATCAGAATTTAGCTTTTCTAATGTGGCACCATCTATTATATCTATAGGATCAACTACATTGCCTTTGCTCTTTGACATTTTTTCTCCGCGGGCATCCCTAACCAGTGGATGCATATAAACTTGTGAAAACGGTAGCTTATCTACAAAGTGCAAAGATAACATAACCATGCGGGCCACCCAAAAAAATATGATATCGTTTCCTGTCTCCAACAAAGTAGTGGGAAAGAAATTTATGAAATCTTTATGTGATTCATCAGGCCACCCTAACGTGCTTAATGGAAAAAGACCAGACGAGAACCAAGTGTCCAGAACGTCATCGTCCTGTTGCAATGTGTATTCTGAACAATGAGGATAGCTATTTTTAAACCTTTCATGAGCTTCATCAATATTACGCGCTATAATCCATTTATCACCGTAGTCACAAACCTCAGTTGAAATAATTTTGTAAGCCGGTATACGATGCCCCCACCATAGTTGCCGCGATACGCACCAATCTTGAATATTTTCTAACCACTGATACCATACAGAGACATAGGATGATGGTATCAACTTCAGATTCCCACTTCTTACCGATTCAATTGCTTTATATGCTAACTCTTTGCAGTTAACATACCACTGTGGGACTAGCATATATTCAAGTATATCACCTGTTCTAGAACACCTTGGAACAAACATTGGCTTTGTATTAGGCTTTTTATCCTCAAATAGTTCTAGTTCCCTCAATTTCTGCTCTATATTCTTACGGCATTCAAATCTATGCATATTGGCAAATTCACCTCCATTTTCATTTATTTTACCATCATCAGTATAAATGTTTATAAATGGTAATGAATGCCTCTCAGCTATTTCATAATCATTTTTATCATGCGATGGGGTTATCTTGACGGCCCCAGTACCAAACTCGGGATCAACATGTTCGTCAGCTATAACAACAAGATCACGATCAGGGAAAAACGGGTGCAATAATTTACATCCCACCAAGTCTTTATATCTGTCATCATTAGGATGTACTGCTACTGCCACATCACCTAGCATTGTTTCAATTCTCGTAGTAGCAACTGATACAAATCTTTCAGAAGAGAAAACCTTGTATTTGAAGTACCATAGAAAACCAACTTCAACAGACGAGTCGTAACCTATTTAAACATTTCATCCAGTGATAAAATATAGTACCTGGTATTTTTATATGCGTGGGCGATGTTACTTCAAATTGATCAACTTCTACATCTGAAATTGCAGTGGAAAGATATGGACACCAAGATACCAAACGAGTTTTCCTGTAAATCAAACCACTATCGTACAAACGCACGAATGCTTCAATTACTGCATTACTTCTCTCTTTATCCATCGTAAAAGCTTCACGAGTCCAATCTAATGAGGCTCCCATACGCCTATAAATATATTAAGGATTGTTCATAAGGATACCTGAGTTGATTTTTTATATTGCTACCATATTTATCATTCCATTCAAGCGTCTTTCTTGTAAACTTATCACGGCCATAATCCTGACGCTTCAATCCGTACTTTTGATATAACATTCTTTCAACAACAGTTTGGGTTGCAATACCTGCATGGTCGGTACCTGGTATCCATAGAGTGATATCTCCCTTCATGCGATGCCTTGTAAAGTAATGATTAGGTATACATACATTTAATACCATCTAGCTAAACAATCTTGTATAGATACAGTCAGAGCATGCCCAATGTGTAGTGATCCGGTTACATTTGGAGGAGGGAGCAAGGCTATCCACTTGGCCTTACCAGGAACGGGTTCTTCTGAGGGTGTAAATAACTCATTCTTTTCCCACCATTCATACCACCCATCTTCAACTGTTTTAGGGTTGTAACTAGATTCTAGATTACTCAAAACTTCTAATAGATTAATTATTCGAGGGAACAAATAATATCATACATACTTTTTTCTACGAGAGATGACATATTGCGAATCGAAACAATTAACCTTTTATAACTCCCAAGTTCAAGCATAAATATAACACAATTATATTATTTAATACATACAGGACTATGGACTTATGACTTGCGGAAACAATCATACAAGTATTTAATGATTAAACAAAAAGTTAATAGATCAACAAAAAATACATGTTGCATACAGGTGAACTACATTATGGAAATTAAACATAATGAATGATTTTAGGAATCAGGCTAATGCAAATGATATTAGACATTTATTAAGATACTGGGGTTTGAGTTCTGGAATGGACCATTGATTGAGCTTATATACACATCGATTGCATAATGTTATATTTCGTTTGTTATGCTTATTTATATGCGATTTCGTATGTATTTTTTTGAATATACATTCCATTTGGTTTTAACTTCGGTTATCTATTTATTGGCCTTAACATTCCACCGTTGACATTTTTATTTTTGACAAATCATTTCAACTATTCACCTAACTAATTATACTTTGGAAGAAGATCTACCAAAAAGTCATTTATACAGGTAGAAATGACCTCTGAACAGCTGATGTAAAATGGATCAATTTTATCGGAATGAATACCCATTTCCCGATCAACCCTAACTTTATCGCATGTTTGATGTCTTTCGTCTTCAATAAATTTGTATGGAATTTAATAATTTCCCGTAACTTTAGTTCTATACATCTCCCTCATTATTGTGGCAGCTATATAGCGTGGAATTGCTATTATAATGTGAATTTCCCGAAAGTACATCATTCAATCAGAAGAAAATATCTGCATTCATATATTCCTTCCGTAAATGCACTTGCTAAACATATTTGCTGTGGTGAAATAGTTTCAGGACGTCCTATCAAGCGAAATTACGATGGATCGATATTGGTCGATATTGGTTTACCTGAAAAGATGCTTGTATCGGAAAACTCCATGATTTATATGAATGATTTTGAAAGAAAGAAATTTATAAATAAAATGAACAATTTAAGTAACGGTTGCGTTGAAGAACTAACCGAGGAAGATGCGATTAAAAAGACATTAGAATCAGCAAGAAAATTACCATATAGAAAAAATAAGACGTATATGAAGCCTAAATATTACTATCCTAATGACTTCAAACGTAGAAAGAAATTAAAATCTAATGTCATTACTTATGATTTGGGTATTGGAGGTGAAATTCAGCCTAGGCGTATGTCTATTCCGAAAAAATATATGAATAATGAAGTGGACAACAATATGGAGTTTTTGGTTACGCATATTGACCCGTATACAAATTATTTAAGGGGTGAATTCTTTTCTGTGGGTATTGTTGAGTCTAAGAGAAGAATATACTTGGGATTGATGATGGAATCTACAAGCCACTCTTCAGGATTTATGTCTTACACCGCAGTAATTAGAGAGAAATCTGATAAATTATTAAAGATAGAATTACAGGATTCAAAATTTACACATTTATCCGGTTTAAATGCATTTACATTGTCTAATGAGAGTGATAAAGTTGGCGATATTATAAAGGTAATTTAACGTTAGCTATTTGAATTATAAATTAGGTATATTTGGGTGCAGTTGATTCTGTGTTGGAGCATTTATATGCGTTTCGCACGCAGATATCTCATAGTTTGATACAGAAGAATACGCTGAAATCAATATATGACGAAATTATAAAGTACTATATAAGATCAGGGTCATGGTTCAAAGGCGAAGTAAAGGATGTAACTGACGATTGGTTAAGGCTTAGAATATTAGGTCAGGGGGAACATAAGATTTATGCGTATTTGTTTAAGCAAGATCTTCCATATACACATTTTGAAGATATTATTTATGAGACATTCATAAGATCCAACAACCCAAATGATTACTTCAGGACCAAATCTACAGAGTCAGGTATTGGGAAGGCTAATTACTGCTACCATTATGATAATACAATATACGTCAGAATTGATGGGTATGCGTTGCCTGATAAAAATATGGAACCATACCCATTAAAGACATTAAATAATGAAACAATTATTGTATATTTATCTTGTCGCAATGTGTATAAACCAACTGGAATAATGGAAGTTATATTTAAAAAGATGTATGTTTCCAACTACATTTAATACTCTATTATACAGGGTTACCCAAACAATCGATGGTTTGGATCTCAAAGTTGGACTTTCTTACCCGTGCCTAGTTGTTGGTTACAATGATGGTTATATCTATTTCGCCATTAATTATAAATTTAAGGAAAACTTTACGCTAGATGATGATTATGTAATAGGTGTATTAGAATCGGATAGGAGTATGAATAAGTCTTTGGTCGGTTCTTTCGTACATGTATGTTCATATTGTTATTTTATTTTCATCATGTAGGCGCACATATCTGGTGTATGTAACTATAGGATTTTTGGTCAATTTGTTAAAGTATACAATAACCGTACTTGGGGAAATTCGTATCATTTTGATACGCTATCAAATTGGTTAAAACAATCTAAAGACGATTCATTGAATAATGTTAACAATCTAAATATTCTGATGATGGATATTACACCCGTACCAAATCCAGATAGTCCACAAATTAGCAAGTACCTCTATTTACAGCCATTTTACACAGAATGGCCGATATTCGACTATGGTGGAATTAATAGCCCATTGTTAGACACTTATACACCCAGGTTAAAACGACAACAACAATATGCGCTGCTAGATAGAATATCATTACACGATAATCCTAATCTTAGAAGCGACACCCCTCCCAAGGATTTAGGCACACTATACATATCTAATGCCTATCATTCGGAGGATATGATAGCTGAACCTATATACTATACAAATAACGAAGATATGAGAGATTTTTTTTTGCGTAATACATTGGATAGACCATTATATTCTTTATATCGCAGTATGTTGAAATCAACTAACATAGATACAGAAAAAGCTATATGCGAATTTTTTGTTTACTCCGAGGGTGTAACATTCTGGGATATGTTACATAAATTAACAGATATGGAGTCGCGAAGGAGCATCAACCTGAAGGAGGCCATGCATTTTGAAAAAAGTATAAAGCAGTTGTTGCATTCGTATCATCATCTTAATATAGATGTAATTTATGAAAATTATGACAAATCTGACTTAATGTTTGCCACAATTGCGCCTAAATCCCATAATTATGGCAAATTCTTTCAAACATATGAGATCGCAAATTACCTGAATCATATAAGAAGTGATTTTTTGATGGATGAAAATATAAGAGGTTCAATTTATAGGGCTCTAACGTTATTAATAGAACCGAAAAATCTTTTAATGAGTAAGCTTAGAGCTAAACATAGTAAAATACCAAATGATGTATTTTTCTATTTGAAAAAATCACATTTATATGATTCATTTTTTGGCATTGATGACATATCACTCCTAAGTGGTGAAAATGGCAGTTCAGGTTTGAGAATATTTGAAGGTGAACAAGATGAAGGAGATATTTCTCCTATGATGCCCTTTCCAAATATTGCCAGGGAGCCCAGCCTTTTTGGTCATCAATTACAACGTTATGGCCTTTGTAGGGTGCGGAGACTTTACAACAATATGTTAAGGTTAGTTATTATAACAAAATATATAATATATTTATAGCTTCTATAAGAACCGTCTATATAAACATATATGTCCAGTAGGATTAGATGATGAGGGTGATAACTACGCTAACTACATAGATGAAACGGATTTTGACGATCCAGAAATCTCTAGTCAATTTCAAACCTTTAAGGAAAATGATTGTCAGAACAGAACATCAAGAATAACTTTTAAGGAGTGGAAGTATTTGAATAACTACCCAAAATATGCATCTCAGGAGGACGTTATCGACTTTTTAAGGGAATCTAAGAAATATAATCCAGTTCATGGGCTTAGATTGCCAATATTATAGCATTTATTACACAAAATACATTTGCAAGCTACAATATATGTACCAATTGAAATTAATTACTATATAAGTTTGATAAGTTCTACTAAGATGCCATTGTTATTGAATTTTAATATGGACTTCCAGTTCAAACAACTAATTTTTTTAAAGCTATTAGGGGCTATAATATACACTTCAATATGTTTATGTCTTCTTAATGATATCAAATATTTTGAAAATTCTTTGTACTCATTGATATATTTATTCCGTAAATTTTTATTACCATAGTACATATTAGAAAATATAATTAAGTTACTACATTCTATACCGACTTTGTCGAATTTGAGACAGTTAAATCGTATTTTAGCTTTAAGTTGATTTGTAGATGTGAGATTTTGTAATATGTCATTCGCACACTAAGTTGACTATAATTAGTTTGAGAAAATAGTGAACCTGTATATATTCACAGCATTCATCAGAACCAATCAAATTCATAGTAACCGTATGCGGCCTGATAA
This sequence comes from Cytauxzoon felis, assembly GCA_020283715.1. Lineage (NCBI taxonomy): Eukaryota > Apicomplexa > Aconoidasida > Piroplasmida > Theileriidae > Cytauxzoon > Cytauxzoon felis. The sequence goes on from JAIQCW010000188.1 coordinate 15,798, forward strand.
ATGTAACTTGACTATGAAATGGCTTACATTTTCTTTATTGATGATTTTATTGCCTCATACGAATTAGAGGAATTCAACGGGAACTAATAGGCTTGGTAATTCTACAATGACAAACGAACATTTGTTAGTGGGTAAACAGAATCATTAGGACGTGGGCTAAGGTCTACATTAAATATTTCTTGGAAATAATCACATAACGAACCGGCGAAATATGAATAAATCTCCATCAGCAACGAACCATTGTGACAAAACGGATCCCATATAGTGAAACTTTAACAGATTATATTGAAACATAATAATTAGACGTACTCATTTTTACCATTAAGAATAACTGTTGATATGACATCCTGTGTAATGGCAGCAGCCGCAGTACATTTTAATCTATCTTCAAATGCACTAGTTTTATACCAAGGACGTTGAGTCAAATCTCCTGAAGTATTTGCCAATACCTATTTTAGCCATATTAATAATTTATGCAAAATATACCTCACATAGATCATTCTCAATTTTCACAATCAATTTTGGGGATAGGGGAAAAACTAACTATTGTGGATAATAAATAATATAAGACAAACATCTACGTTTCGCCATAATTGTTGGAAGGTCATCACCCTGTAATTGTACATATTTATGGCAATGTCGCTTTATCACTTCATGAACAATATTTTCGATCATTCCAGTATGATACAGCTGTGACTCCTTAGATATAACCTTTTTGATAAAGTATTATGTTAAGGATTGGAAACGGACTTTAATGTAAGGTTTAGGCAAGTTTACAGAAAAAGGTATAAACGAACTCCTAGTGTATAAAAAAGGATTAAAAGATTTAACAAACCACTCGGCAGCATTCAGAATCTTGATCAGAGTTTGACGCTTACTAAATCACATGGAATAAAAACACTTAATGGAATTTAAACACACTTGACCACAAATGGATCACAAATATGTATATATAATTCTTCGCATATTCGACTACATGAAATGCTTAGACACATTTATAAACGTAGGCTAAAATACCTGCGCAATATGATGGTCCAAATGTCATCTAAGGTGACTTTGAGATCAACATAAGATTTACCACCAGTGATTGTCTTTAAAGATAACGATAATCTATCTAATTCTTTGATTAATGAATTTTCTAAACCGGAACTAGTAAGTAACTTAACCCTTCTTAGTGATGACAAGTTAGCCCGGCTAGCGGAGGCGATAATACTCATTATTCAACAAATTATATTATATTTTATTCATGATAATTCATGGCTAGAGAATTGAACAAAAGTATACCGTCACAATCAATGATATAGTAAGAAAATAACCACTCGGATATCCAACACAAAATAAATAAAATGAAATCAAATTATAATAATACAAATACACATCTAAACACAAAATTTAAATTTAATATTAAGATTTGTAAGACATAGTGATTAAGAAGTAGAAGGCTAATGATTATCGTTGTACCTCACAAGAATATTAAAATCTTTTCATTTATTAAAATAAGATGGACGAATGGAATATGAATTAAATGGTTCACATACTTTAATTCTTAAGAAAATATTCTTATTGTTTCGCCATGTTTCTGGCAATTTGCAAATAGTTGCAAGTGCAAGTGGGTTAAACTTATATGCACTTAACGGGTCGAATTCAGCATGGTTACACATTCAATTGGGAAAAGGATTTTTTAAAAGGATAGATTGTGATGCTTCAGGTAAAGGTGAAATCAGCGATCCATTAAGGGCTAGACATTGGGTGGTGTCAACAAAACATCTTTGCCAATCATTATCTATAGTTCGTCCCGTAGTTATCGATTTTCTTAATATTTATAATACCGATTTATTTATTTTTTAGGTTGTACCTCCCAGTCAAAAGAATCAATTGTATAGTGCAGTATTTATGAAAGATATTGGCACATGGGATGACATAAGGACCACGGTAGCTTTAGAGAAACTGATTTTGAAGGAAGACAAAAAATTCCCCAATCTATTATCATTTATCTTGCACTGTGCGAATCAAAATATTACAAGATCTGCAACAATATCATTTGAGGTACACTATATCTACTAACATGTATTACAAACTCATCATAGGAATATCGACTGAACATTCCTGACGAATTGAGGTGGAACAATTGGCATTATTTGAGGATACAACCAACTGTGTTGTACAAAAGTATTAATCCCTACAGCTCTCAATTAGATGACGTATCAATTAGTTATGATGATTATAATGAAAATATTGTGGTATGTTCATACGTACCAAAACTAAAGTTATTAACGTCAACTTAATAGTTTAACATAATTAAGACTTCATCCCAATCATATTTGGCGTCCAAATCAAAAAAGGGTAAAAAATCTTCTGTATCTGGACAGGTTTCTATAAATAGTAGATATTTTCAAAAACTAGAACTAGGTAATATATTTACAAAATTTCACCAAAATATATAGATGATAATATACCTTATCCCAATAAGATAACTGTGGCCTTGAAAGAGCTTTTGTATTTGGTTTCCTTTTGTGGTACGACATTATATATAGAGACGATTTATTCTATAGAATCTATGAAATCACCATTGTCCCTGATTTTGAAATCGCCTGGAGACTCTGTAATTGCTCTTTTCGGGGGTGCGGTGAATGTGGCTGAATCCGTTACTGATACTATGAATATACACCAAGTGGTATCTCTCGGAACAAATCAGTTTGATCCTTCGATTAATGGTACCCATTTAGTCCGTTAGTATATTTTTAAAACGAACACAAAATTATAGAAAATAACTTTTCATGGAGCGGATCTTTGTGGATGAGTTCTATCCAAGTATGTCGACCATAATTGGGGTAATAATTAATTTAGGCTGACAGAAGTAACGAGAATACCGAGGGACAACAGGTATATAACATGAACATTGATTATATTGCTTTAGTTGTCTATTGGTTTAAAGGAATTGAATGAAGTTGACATTTTTGGTGATGCTAGCACATCAGAAAATATTGAAGAAGATTTTGAAAATACCAACTACACTTCTGAAATCTGGAATACAGTATCTGTTGCAGATCGTCATAATATATATAACATATTATCACTAGATTTTACGCCGTATGCTTAAACTTTGTTTAACGATAAAAGTTTAGGAACAAAGATCTGCTTACACAAGATAAAGTAAACAAGATATCGCATCATTTTGGTATATTACATATGATAATAATATTTTTGATAAACAGGAACACAAGACACCGAATTCAATGCACAGTCTCCTTTTAAAATTGACGAAAATGATGGGGATTTCTGTGATGAATTGGTCAATATATGGTAGTAGATTGTTTGGTTCTGGAACGTTGAACAAAAATAAGTCTTGTGCATTGAGAATCAGGAGTTATGTGTTTTATCTTTTTTTATATTTATTAATTACTATGTGGATAATTTCATTCACATTCAAACATACCTATTGCATAAAAATCCCCGGTATGTTATTACACATTTGTTCATTCAAATAAAAAGATAATAAAATACTGAAACGCTCTTCAAATACAAGAAATACATATGAGAATGCCACTTCAAGTAATGGAATTTGGGCTTTTTCGTACACTAATAATTTTTTGTGCTCAAATCCCGCTACGATAAAAAATTATCTTAATGCACAATACGTGGGAAGATTAAAAGTTGGTATGAAATCCACCCAAAATAACTCTAGAAAAAATAAATTTAACATGAATTCTCTTGCTATGCCCAGTTTAGGTTCCTCATGTATCAGCCGCAGTATTGGTAATATTAGTGAAACACGTTGGGAGGTCCGTCCTGATAATTCACCTATTAAAGAATACCCTCTTAAGTCAATTGAACATTCTTCTAAATTGAAATCTAACAACATATTTATTGATAAAAGTGTCATATGCTCAATGCCATTGGATGAATATATTGTTGTTGGTGTTATTAAATCAACTCACGGGTTAAAGGGTCAACTTAACGTACGATCATATAGTAAAAATCCACAAATTCGTTTATGCGAGCCTGGATATAGGTTTATAAAGTTTCCATTTAATGATGAACGTGTAATTCCGATAAAACTCCTAGAAGGTAGGCTAATCGGTTTGAAAGATCGTTATTTGATTAAATTAGAAGGTATAGATACGGTTGATCAAGCATCCAGGATGATTGGTGCATATATTACAATTCCTCTTAGAGAAATCCCACCTCTTGATGAAAATACATATTATTATCGTGACTTGATTAACTTAACTGTATATTTATATAATGATGTTACAAAAACTAAACTTGGTACAATTGTTGGATACATTCATAGATCTGATTTCACTAGCCATTCAGTATGTCCCAAACAATTATTTAAATCATTCTATAGGAATATACAAGTATAACTGAAGATCTGTTGGAAGTGGAAATGGATATGCGAATATCTCTTAAAACATTAATTGATATTACACGTAATACCAATGAAACTAAAGGAGAGCCAGTAGCCACTAAACCATTTAATATTGTAACCGATAAAGATTTAGAAGAGGCTGAAATAGTTGATGCTGAACAGGAATTGGAAAACACTTACATGCAAGGTGTACACTATATTAAATATTATGTCTGCAGCACATGCAATAGACAATTTACAAATCATTCACGTGCATTAGCTCATGATAGGATACATTACGAGGATAATAATACAGAACGAATCGGACACAATGGAGATTTATATTGTGATGAGACCATTGAAAGACAAAAGTGTAGGATTATTAGTTTGGAAGAAATTTTGCAAGGACGTATAAAGAGGCCAATAAGGAGATTTTATATTCCATTAGTAAGGGATACTACAATAAAATATATAGATGTGCCCAACAAAAGCATTTATGTGGATCCACTTTCTATATTCATCGGCGAAGATGGTACACAGTTTCAAAGCGTTATCCGTCCCACATGAAATGATCGGCAATTGTAAGAAATAAAGAATTTTGTGAATCTTCTCCGAATCTAAAATCCCATTTTAGTGATAATTGTAACCATATCCGATGTGTTATATGATGCTTTGCATTTGCAACATATTCTGTCCTACGATATTCTACTTTTCCGTCGTGTCTTGATAAACATGAATTTATTGTATCTAATAGCTAAAATTGTCATTAATTTTATGGATTTTGTGAAATTACCGATTTCAGCAGCATACAGACATATTTTTTTGTGATATGTTCAGTCTCTGACCCCCAAACAATTTGATCGTCTATAATCTCTATACGCTTCCTGTATTCGCAAATAAATTCCGAAACGGTTATTATTTTCGTAATTGCTTTATTATCACAGTCTATAGCTCTATACTATGGATGATATAGTCTCTATTACCCTTACTTTGTGGCGGAGCATGTGTGTGATAGTGGAGCTTCTTGGTCACAGTATACAATATAATGCGGCTGTATACAATCAAATGTGACATAAACATGCGCTCTTATAGAATCTGATGTTACGGGAAACAGTAATTTGTTAATGTTAAGTTGTTTGACCAAACTTGGGCACTTCATCCGGTCTAAAGGTTTCAGCGTGGCAGCGTGCATGAAAAAGAATTCAATGGTTTGTTTCCCTACATTTATAATTATTACATTATCACTCGAAAATTACAATAATTCAAGTTACTACAAATATGTCCCTTGTTAAACGGTAAATTGTATATAACCTTGTTCATATGTACCATAACCGAATCGTATGTAGATTTAGAGCATCTCGAAAGTGAAATTAACGAGTCAACATCTAGGTATGCTAGTACGTTGGATATATTCTTGTGATGGATAAATGTTATCCCGCCCTCATGCCTTTCTAGTAAAACCGACTCCAAATAACACGTTAAAGGAGGCGAATCTGTAGAATTCTTTGTAACATACAATTATAAATAAAAATTACCATATATTAACAACAAAGTTTTTATTAATGTCTTTGTATCCTTACCAATCAAACGTTCATCTTTCTGTATTATTCTATCTATCAGTGGTCCGAATTCCGAGTCATTTTCAACATTCGTTTCATCCCGATATCTGATTCTCTTAACTAACTCAAATAACTCGTTTAAAAGATCTCTGTTTTTATCTAAGATTTCATATATGTTAGGTTGCACATCAGCATTTTCTTCTCCGCATGTGCTTGTCTGTAAATCCTCGGCAGAGTTACCATCGGACTCCATAGGGGAAATATAGAAACAAAAAATTATATATAACGAAATAAATAATAATAAATTAGTACGGCTACCCTTGAGTCGATGTGTATAGTGTTACTCAGCTACGATTTCAGATAACGTTTTAGAGATATTCCGGATGTTGTCAACATCTATATTATAAATGTCACTTTGTAATATGAAGTTAAATAATTCTTCATTTATGTTGATGGGTTGTGTAAGGGCATCAAGTATTTCAGTATTTATAAATTGTGATAGTGTTTTGATGGAAAGTGACACACACTCTTTAATTTCATCGTTGTTTTCATCTATTATTAACCAACCCTCTTCTCTTGTAGCATTATTATAATGTGCCAATTTCCTTACTAGTGTGTAAACTGAAAGTGTTATAATGGAAGGTTTAAACCTATGGAAAGTATCATCTACAAGAGCGATTCTTGCCAATATAGAGGAAAGTATTTGATAAATGTTTTGTTGAGTTGGATCCTGCGAATAAGGGATATCGTTAGATGCGATTATTAAGTTTTGTAACATGTGTGATATAAAAGGTAGCGTAATTTTATAGTCAAGAGTGGAATATACATCAAACATTAATGATATGATTATTGACATTGATAAACCCTTATTATTGAACAAATAACATGATGTATACTTGGTTTTAGTAAACAATTGACATACACTAGCCCATTTTAACAGTAGAGTTCTAACAGATACATTGGCTAACCCGTTGTACCGATCAGCTATAAAGTAACATGCAGCTGCTACCATATTATATATAATTTCCACTTTCAAGGAGTTATCATCTTTGAGATCGAAATAATCCAATAATCCATTATCGTTCAACTTAATGTCATCATATTCACTTGCCTTCCGAATGTGTGAATACACAAACGTAACTATCTTTGAAATACAGTCCTTATGCTTATACATGTAACGATCCAACAAATTTATAGCTAATGGTACAATGCCGCTTTGTACCTCATTTTTCCGAACATCCTTATTTGTTAATATTATACAAAAAATGAGAGGCATTCTACATTCTGCAAAATGTTCCATGCCCCAATGACTCAAATATTCACCGTGATAAAATAAATCAGCATTGTAGCAATCGGCTAAAAACCCAGATCGAGCATATCTTGTATATATGGAACGATCTATACCCCAATCTTCGGCATTTTTCATTATAGCATCAGAAGTTATAGATTTAAATAAATTCTTTATCTTACCGTCTGATTCTAATCTACTCGTAGATATAGATAGGGATTCATTGTTGATGTCCAAATCAAAACTGTTTCTTGCAGTTCCAATATCATAATCTGATATAGTATCACAAATTATAGTTGTCAAGTCTATCAAATTATCTCGCATAGGATTCAAAGATACATTAGGTGTGCTCATCAGCCCCAATATGCCAGAGTGATCATATACATCTTTGTTATGCTGAATAGTATTTAGGTTATCACAACTTGTACGCAAAGATATCGTGTTGTAGTCCAATGGCGTGTTTGCAGGCTCTGAATAATTAGTTTGAGACGAACTATTCACGCTCTTGGTGTAACATACGTGATCCGATTTCATACCATACCAATCATCATCATTTTTATTAGACATTACATTCAATAATGCTGATTCACTACGTGTATCAGAAAAATCCTCTTCTTCACCATTGTCTGATGCCATGACACCTATGTTGTCACGACGTCTGCGATTATACTTAATAGAATTCACATCATTCATATTTTCGGCCCATTTTTACGATACTTAACAAAAATTTAAACCATTTTAAAACATATATGTTGATTAGCAGAATCATAAATGTCAAAATCCAATATAATCAAAATTCACATCTATTGTAAGTTCGAGAAACACACAACTGAAAAAATGTTGTGAATGCACAGCGGAACATGACGGCATAAAAAAACAGAGCAAACAACCCGACTTAAACTAATACATAAATTTAAATAATAATTATTAATAAAAGATCTATTGCCAGTGTCCTCTAGTATCAACAAACGTTCCCCATTCTTCATGACCACCAGCCATAACCTTCCAGTCTGAATTGGCCCCTTGAACAGCATTAATACTATTCCAATCGGACTCAACTGTAGGGGCAACTGTACCGGCTCTTGTGTGTACGAAATCGTTCTCAACTGGAAGTGCGATTGCATCGTTGGAATTCTTCTGTTCAAATTGCTCAGGGTCCCTCCAAAAAAAGGTATCAACAAGTACCTCCCATGGAATCCATCTCTTTATTTGATCTCTGAGATAAAGAACCTCCCTGGCCAGCAGCCAATACATCAAAGCAATAGATTCCTTTCCCTTGTTATTACAAGGGATAGCAATATCAACGTATTGTAAGGGAGAATCAGTATCGCACAATGCAATGACCGGTAAACTAACATATGATGATTCTTTTAGAGATTGAGCATCAGTTCTAGGATCTGTAGCAATCAATAAACGAGGTTCAATGAATTTCTGCGTAATCTGGTTCGTTAAAGTACCAGGAATCCAACGACCAGCAATAGGCTGAGATCCTACATAGTGCGAGAATTTTAAGACGGCACGACTTCCGTATGGTCTGGCTGACACAACAACAACTTCTTCGGGATTGGCTATTGTTACAATAGCTCTAGCAGCGATCTTCATCTTTTCCAGAGTATGAGCCAAATTAATCAAATGCACACCCTCATGAGTACGGCTATAAACATATTTTCTCATCTTATTTTCGACATTTTTAGTGCCAATGTGAACCTGTAAAGTGCGATAGTATTATAAACAAAAGAAATAACATACCTTTGCGGTCAACATCATACGAATACTATCTTCATCTGGAGATAATTTTGAAGGGGATTGCTGTGGCGCCATTGCTGACAAATTAAATATAATGATAATTATAAGATAATGTAATGTATTGGGTTAGATTATTACTATATATAGGTAGATAGGATTCTATTAATATATATTAATATATTATCTTGGGAATTCTATATTAATAAATCAGTATGAATTTGAATATACTTGTATTATTACCAATGATCATTTTGACCTTAACCATTGCCCCATCACAAAACCATAGGTGAGAATAACTTACAAGACTATTACATATGGGATATACATTTTTCAAAAGGATTATTTATTTCCATGAGACATTATGGTTACTATATTAGTAGGACACAAAATTTAGGACGTTAACTCGAACAACCTAACCATATTAAATCATATAGTCATAGATATCATAAAAAAATCATCCGATACAATGAAATTATAATAAATAAACTTTATTTACTTGTTTTTATGGTGATCGCATCTTTTTGTGCTATCACGATTATCGACTTCGTCTAATAAAGTGGAGCCATAACGATTAATTTGTTAAAATAAACATACCATCCGAACTAGAGTCACGATCACGTTGTTTACCTGTGTATATGCAACAACATTTACTGCTTTTCTTGTTCATGTGTTCATTATCTATGGCACTTGAGTCCCATGTGACAGTTCTGCTTTCATCCGTATGTCTATTCACAGTTATATCCATTGAAATAGTTGCCTGTGAAGACCTATTCTCACTACATGTGGGATTGTTTGTAAGATATGTTGTTGTTATAGTTGTTACCATCGTCAATAAATGTCAAAAGACGGAATACTCGCGGACAACTACAGACTTACAACCTAGAAAACTTAGTCATTATACATAAATAATTATAAATGTGAGATATCAGTAAGCGTTTGGTTGTAGAGTATATGGAAAGGTCTAATTGACAAGCAAGCGCGTACAAATTACTGTACACCTATTACATGTAGCATAATGACTTTAGCCCGTACTATTGAAGATTTACTTATTTTTATACATTTAGTTATGGAATAACCACTTGTATCTACAATTAATTCTATTCGTATCATTGAAAAATGTGCGTTATATCTGTACCCAACATATTGTTTGTCAGAGTACATATTAAAAATACCTTATATAGTTCATTAAAATTTGATACTATAAATATTGATCAAAATGCGTATATATTTCTAAAATATGATTTCTACTGGTATATTAAGAAGATCAAGCGTTTTAAGATCTGGCAAACATCTTTATATAGGTTAGTTACATGTAGATTGTATTATCTACCGACTTAGGTAATTATCGAGATTTTAGTTTGTTTGAGTTCGCAGCACCTCCAAGGTTACAAGGTGTTATTGTACCAACTGATTATGGAGTTGGTATAAGGAGTGATAGGAGTCCAGAGTGTACATCAGTATTTAAGCATACTTCCGATCCATTGGCATATTTAAATGGAGATTATCCATACAGACCTATCGTTACTGTTGATGATATCACTCCAACAGATAAAGTACTCCGTGGGAGTGGATTACATGGTCCCGAAAGGACCGATATATTGCGTTTGGTATTGTATAATCGATTGAAGGTTAGACAGTTGCAACGCCTGGTTCCCAGTAAAAAGGAGTCATTTGAAGATCATAAAGTCGTTGTATGTTCATTGTGGTTTACAATTTCTTCTATGCTTGCCCTGAACATAATGTTCCGTTATGGTATGGATTTTGGCCTTGTACACGAACATTACCCCTGGACACCTGCTAGAAGCGATGGTACCCGAGGTCCTGGTCCGTTATATTGGATTACTTTATAATTTAATTAATTTTAAATTGCTTTGATAATAATTTTGTGTATTTCGTGTGTTGCCATGGGGTCAGGTTGAGTTGTTTGTTGTTATCTCATTTTAATTATCATCTACAATGTTTTCCTTAATTTCACGCTTAAAAAAAACAGAAAGAGGCTGAGCGCGAAAAACATAGGGTATAACATACTTGAAATATGTTACCACATTGTCATTACAGCAAAATGAAGAAGCTGCCAAAATATATGCAGAATATGTGAAATCATTTGAGGGTTCATCGGATCCGAATACAACTACATTTATTAGGAGTGATATTTCAGATTCGACCAGTAGGTCCTCAAATAAGATCGATAATGAAAGAGCTTCATTGACATTGCTGGTACCTAATATAACCTATTATTTACCATCTTATAGAGTGACGTTTTTGATCATGATGATTTATGCGATAAAAGTGTATCGGATGCGTATTTATTACAATTGGAAGGAGAATCGTCCACTCATTCAAAGCAACGGGTTCGTCGTAAAGTTCGTGAGATCGATACATTTATCGAAGGTCCGTTTATACAAGTCACAGGATTAACTATTCGCAGAGATTAAAGAAAAACAGCGCATTTTGAATGAAAATAAGGTTGTAAAATCCCATTCCTTACCTGTTAACATTGGTTCGTTTTCAAATTGATATTTGATATACATTTGTTAGGCATTGAACACCAAAACGTGGACAACTTATCGCAAACTGATGTATGCCCCTAAGATTTAGTATTCAAAATCTTAATATAGTTAGAGAAATATAATTGTGATACTACTGATATATATTTGTCCAACTTATCGCTTAATGTAAGACAATCATCAAAAAATTTCTTAACATCATAGATAACCGAAGACATTCTACGCCAACAATTTTCAAAATGTGGCACAATTACAAGGGTTAAATTAATTAACCGTGATCCGTCTCGATCTACATTGTCTGGGTTCATCTCGTTTTTTGATCATCTTCAAGCTGGTAAATAATATTCATGTAAAATATAAATCATAGAAAACGCAAAAACTTCGATGGATGGTGCTCACATATTGGGAATACCTTGCAAAATAGCGTATGCTTGCTAAATTATGTCAGTGAATTTTCTATCAGATGGGCTAAACAACTTAATACACAAAATTGTGCTGTAGCAGGATACAAGGCATTACTTGATGTATGAAATTTACAACTGACATCATATGTATTTAGACTGGTCTTACCGTCACTATTCCACTATCTTTACCTAAGCGTCGTGTAATAGATTTAATTGCAAAATATGTTTCAGAGGTTTATTGTAATAGCATATGAATAAATCGATTACAGTATGGTCAAGAGTTTGAAAAAATTATTATGAACAAGGAACATCGAACAGGTATATATCATACATCATTATTGCATATGTTTAGGATTATTTTCGTTTTTATTTGAAAAAATGTCTGTAGAGAGTATATACTACAGGTAATGAGTTTGATTATTGAATACTCATTTAATAGGTGGAGAGTTTATTCGTTCTTGCAAGGTGATAATCTAAATAGTTGGAGGACAGATCCTTTTAATATAGTTTGTAATGGAATAAAATATAAACCACCACCGGTCGTATCATATTCTAATATGAGGTATATATATTGTTGAGATAAATCATTTGATTGTAGGAATGTCATATTTAACATAAACTCCAAGTATGCGATCGATAATTAATAATACTTGATATTAGTATTGTATCGCAAAATGGTAACATACCATTATCAGCTAGCGAACGAATAGAATTAGAGTCGTTACTATCAAACTCATCCCTCTCAAGAGATGCCGTCTGTCGTGCTATGATGTATATAATTGATCACAGCAATTCCGCCTATGATGTTACAAACACATTTATTTCTTGTATATTAGGTGATAACAACGATGTTAATCTAATGGTAATTTTTAATAGTGTCAATTTATCATCAATAGGTTTTTCGATTGTATATTTTATCAGATGTATTGTACAATTCGTCATGCTCACACCAGTTTGCTTGGATATATAGAACATCATTTGAGCGTAGAATACCTGAAATATTCGAACATATAAGAAGAGGTGAGACACTTGAGTCTTTTTGTAACTAGTTATTCGATAGTTCGAAAACGTATTACCAGCAAAATTGCTAGCCAACAGTTGTTAGACTCTGCGATCAAGATATTGCAAGTATGGAGAAGTTGGATCATATATCCCCAACTCTTTACAAATGTTGGTTACAAAATTATATTGTATCTTTAATTAATTAGGGTCTTGAGGCTATACTATTAGGTGACGATTTTACAACTTTTCAAACCTTACCAGGTAGGTAACTTTAATTTAGCATATAATAATTTAGAATTTGATACAAATAAGCATCTAATGACCGAAAATGACGGTGTTCCTATTCCTTTTAATGAATTCTTATCCAAATTACCATTGAAATGGAGAACTACAGCATATGTAACTTTAATTGTACAATAATTATGCTAGAGAATAAATATAGAAATATTTATCGCTGAGCATGAAGGACCTAAAAAATACGTGCCATCACCACGGATTATCAAACGACTGTAATGAACGCGAGCTACTTGTCATGAGCTTAATAATTTTTAACAAGTATTGGTCAGACAAAGTGGTTTGTTTGAATAAAAAGGTCACTAAATTACGCAGGATAATGATCAAACGAATAATAGTGAAGATATGGATCATTCGGATGTAGAAAACGATGTAAATAATGATACAAGCTTATCACCCGTACACTTAACTACTTTACCTCCGAAGGATGCACTATTAGACAATGCTGTTAACCCTTCTGGGATTGCTTTAAGGTATGAAAGCGACGTCGACTCTAATATGGATGAAGATACAAGCTCGGATAAAGTGCATAGAAAATTACAGGAATCCGATGGAACATTAACAGAAGAAGACATAGATGATATGTTTGCATAATGGAATAATTTAATAGATTATTTAATTTATTGTCCTTGTGCATTTAGAATGTAAGTAAGACCACATCTACCACAATAAGAACGATTATGATGTGATCCCATGAAGACACCGCTGCCGCATGATTCTGCGGGGCATTCTTTCAATAGTTTGATTACTTTGTCACCCTCTACCTTATAAAATTTGAGAACAGCGAGCTTCACTTTTCTCTTCTTGTGCTTAATTTTCTTTGGTGTAGTGTATTGTTTTTTTTTGCGTTTCTTGGCACCACCGCATAGGTCTGCATGTTGTGAAAGTGATATATATTCTTCGCCGTTCAATAAATCTAACAAATAACAATCGTCATCAGCTTCAGTTAGGCCTGTCCAAAGGGAATACAACTCATGTACATCAGATCCATATCTAGCGGACAACTTGGTCTTTAAGTCCTTTACAGTTTCACCGGTAAATATACTGAAAACGGCAATCTGGCCGTTGAGTAGCCTTATAATTGCCTGACCTGATGACGTGGTTACATTTTCCATTTTCTTAAATAAATAATTAAATAATAAGCTATTTAATTAGCTGAAGCAGATTGGTTATTGAAAACGTGCTTCCAATCTATAACCGTAACAATCGATTGGAGACTAAATAACTTAAGATAAAACAGAGTTAATACAACAAATTACCGTATATAAGCTTGAAGTAGAAGTTCAAATATCTTTTAACAAAAATAAAAATTACTACTTAGTGTTAAATATATCAACAGCTTAATGATACTGGAAGGCAGCCCCGTAAAGATTGTTGGGTACTGTTTGGTTGTAAGTATAACTATGAAGTTCACATCACGTAAATGCCCGTTTTTAATAGATAACATAATTTATACATAAACCTTTAGTAATAGCCACTAGTATGGATTGCTATAATTTTTGTTTTATGTAATATTAGGCCACAATTTATTATGCTTATCAAAATTACTGGTATTTACTTATTTAGGTGCTTTTTATAAGACTCTTTAAACTACTTAAAGGATTTTTATAATTATTATTTCATCGCTAAACTACATCCATATTATCCTTCTCATATAGAAATATATTATGTATGTGGATACTATAAACGTAATTATGAACTCATATACCTATCTACCTATTTTTCAATATTTCATTTATTTTTATTAAAACTTAAATTTATTAATACAATGTTAATTATATATAATTTATAACACGTCTAAACCGGACTTTGAATCTTATCTTGTATATGGTTTTATTATTACCTCCTAAGTATCTTCTTTACAAAATGACTGATCGCTGGGTCTCATCGAAGAAACACTATTGCGAAGTTTGTAGATGCTGGGTCGCAGGGAGTAGATTGGTATGTTTAATTTTCCCCTATTTCAAGCCTTTACTTTAGAACATAAAAAATCATGAATCCAGTGCTCGTCATGTATCAGCTTTAAGAAACAAAATGATTGAATCGCATAAAAAGCAATTAGAAGATCAGAAACAGGAGGAGTTTGAACGCTGTGAAGTGGATAGATTGAATAATATAACATTAGACACTCCCATTCCCCTATCTCGTTTGTCAAGATTTAATCCGCTTCTACAAAATTTTACGCATGTACCATTAAAAAATCATGCAAATGATTTAGAAATTGAAAAGGATAGAATATTACAATCCATTAACAGTGTATTGTCTGGTAATAGTACCAAAGATGGAGACCAATTAAAACAACCTAACTCTAGTAAGTTTTATTCCATTTATAGTTTTTAGTTTTCAGGGTGGATTTCAACTATTGATCAGAGCACCGGCACTTTGATTTATTACGATAAACATACTGGTTATAGAACAAAAATTCGGCCAAAAGGTTTTGACGGCAAATTAACTGTCTCTTCTAACTCATTAATTTCAGGTTCGATCATTAGATATAAGAAATAATACCATTATAGATTGGACACTTAAGTATGATCCACTAAGAAAATGCCAATATTATCACAATAATTTGACAGGCGAACTTAGGTGGTTATCCGATGATCCTACACTGCCTAAATTGTCAATTGTAAAGCCGAAATCAGTAGAAAATGATTTGTTTTTAGATACCAATGAATATTTAAGGTTAGACCCTGAAGAAGATGAGAGCTTATCTGTTAAACACGCTGATATTATGGTAAAAATAGAGGGAGATTTAAGAGTCAAACATGACCCGCATGGCATCCAAACACATAATGCAGATAACTATTCAAACGCAATGAACATAGGCTATGTGACATCTATGCCAAGTGATGCTGATGCATTGTCTGGTGATGCATTACGAGGGTCCGATAAACTGGAAAATGAACCTGAAATTGGCCGATGGGAAACTGTTAATCCGCAAGAGAGTGCCTTTTCACATTATATTGAGTCGATTGAGCCATACATTAAACAACACAAGCATATAAATGGTATTTTTTTAGTATAATTACCACATAACATTGTAGAATCGGATACTTTAATTTCTAGCAAGGAATTCACATATAAAGATCCACTGTTGAATGATGATGATTTTGGACTTGTTGATAAGCCAATTTATAATAATATTGTAAGTTGGAATTTAATTATGTATACACGCTAATAGACACCGTCCAATGGTGAATCGGTGGGATTTCTAAGACGGAAAGTACCGAAAAAAAAGTAGTAGATATCACTGTATCAATTCCACAGTTTTTATAAAATAAAACATAGTTATTTGAAATGAAGATTAATGTAATACTCATAATTATTTGTGGGTATTGTTGATGACTACAAACAGGGTTACAGAAATTTACTTTAATGATTAAATATAGAATATTTTATGTTATAACAATAATTAAATGATGTGATATATATGTATAAGATTGCAAATTCATTAACAAAGTTTCGATTTATTGGTCCCAGAAGTCGTTTAGGGTCCAGACCTGATCTTTTACATGATAATGTCATTTCGAAGCTTGTATATTTTGAAAATAATAAAAAAAACATTATTTTGGAGGTAAATATTATGAAATCCTGAATCTATCAACTTAATTTTACCATGCTTTTTTTTATTCAATTCGTTTAGGTATCGAGGCAAAATCTGCCATCGAATTCTTGAACATTCATTTAAAATGCTTGAATCCACGGAAATTATTGTCTTATTTATGGGTTTTGACTGAAACTAGATATTTTGATGAGTTGGCGTTATTTAACATATACAATTCTATCAATATTAAACTTTTGTATTTTGCACCAGTCCAGATTTTACAGCTTTTGAAACTCATAAAATTATCTCTTATACTCACAACTTCTAGTAAGATTAGTACTCTATCAATGTCCAAATATGGAGACTTCTCTTGGATGAATACCCCGTTATTGTCTGTACGCAACATACAATGGAACATTGTATCTAGAATACTATGCAACTATCAAACGTTTTTTAATCAGGTAACTCATACTGATGAGTCCTTTCATCAACATAAGATACGAATGAAATGTATACAGTTACTTCTTAGACTGGGTTCAACTGACCACAGTTGGGGATTGATTCATTCAATTTGCAACGAGGGTCTGGAAAAATTGCTGGATTTTTTCTATTTAGACGGGCAAAAATCATTATCAAATGAAGCATTGATTTATTTAAACATAATCTCTGATTCATTGTCCATGAAATTGATCGACGACTCCATTAAAGCATTAGATCATATCGGATCATACATCAATCATAATGACATTATTAAACATATGTTACCTAATATATCTAGTGCACATGATGATATGAAAGCGGCATATGGTAGAGGGGATGTACAAATTTTGAAATTTATTATTGATTTCTTGTTAAATCTCTACGAAGACTGTGGTTCAAGAAATTTTATTGTAAACGAATTAAAACACTGTATTTATAATATTGATGCCACTATTATCAAACTTCAAACTATAGGTGAATTGTTTTCCCCTGAAATTTTACGGGAAAATGATTATATTAGGTATGATTTTTTATAACATATTCATACGATTTAGTTTTAAATTTAAAATATTGAATCTTACGAGATTATTGTTGGTATATCGCACATCTCCCGATAATGAATTCCTAAAATCCATTATAAATGGTAAAACTAAGTTTTTAAGGTAAATTCCATGGATATATGTATAGAATTTACTTACAGCAAAATGCCTACATATATGAGAAGTCTTGATCCAAAAGCACTTTCTCTAGCATTATCTATGATGATTGACTATTGTACATTATATTCTGACGCTTGTTATGTGAAATACGATGTTGAAGAAAATACTAAAGGTGTGTAATATTACATTTTAATTCTTATTATAGAAATTGCAACCTATTTCATCACTACAGCTTATCGTATGTTTTCTGATAACTATAAATCATTATCAAGCCTGGATGTATTCATTGTACGTTTATTTTGGTAAACATATACTTTTATTTGTAGAATATTAATGGTTGCTATCAAAACTTTGATTACTTTCACCATACATCATCAAGGATCCTGATTAATTATGCTTTAAATAAGTTACCAATCACAATTTTGGATTCAATAATTCAATTGTTCTTACTTAGCTTGAATTTGCCACACAATTTGATATCAGCTAATAACATAAACAATAGGAAACTATTTGGAATAGTATATGTTCAGAGCGAGAGTATGGTTCACCTACTAAAGACCAAAAGTCTCACATCCTGTTTCGCATCCATGTTAATAACTTAATTTGAGTTGATATCAAATAACTAATGTATCATGTATATACAAATCGATCATAGTATATACATGTTATTTATATCGAGAAATTAACTATCTGGACAAATTTATTCTCTTGTATTACGTGATTATTGAATTACAACTATAAATTGATGTATAATATATAGTATATGCCGTCAATACAATTTAGTAATTAACTAGGGAAACTGTGAAAATTATTATACTTATATATGTAACATTGCGGTTTTTTAAAGTTTAAGGGTTGTATTCCTTTATTTTATTACTAAGGTATTCTAATGCAAGTTCGTTTGGAAACAATGATAAAGCATAGGCGAATACTAAAGCAATATGAATTACAAACTACTTGCTTACCATACAAATTTTCCGATATTAAAGATCCATTGCGTCTGGAGTAGTCAATAAGGGTCTGATTTATTAAAATTAAAAGTATAAAATACTGACCTTCAGCAAGTTCGAGACAGGAAACATATGGGATACGATATCTTCCGTAGGATCTAAACTTTGTTTTGGATTTTCGTTTACATCACTGTCAAGATCGATCTATATTTTGATCTTTATTAATAAATGAAGATACCAATATTGTAGCCAGGAATGTGTTGTCATTACACAAGGCAGATGTAGGAAGATATATACTATTATCAATAATGAATCCTGTATATCCTGCAAATTGAAATATTAATGGGAAGTTGATCAAACCAGTTTCCTCTCTCAATTCACGTAAAGCGCAATCATGGACAGACTCTCCTGAATCACATATCCCGCCCGGAAACTCCAACATATAATTATTAACTGACGCTCTATATTGCTCTACGACCGAAAGATAGACGACATACTTAGAGATTTTCTTATCTACAATTATTATATTGTAAATATTATTTCAAACCTAGCCTGTATCCAAAAGCTATTGATGTAGCAGAGTGGTAATTTTGATGAGGGTTAGTTGATCTTCTGCTAAATACATCGTAATATTTCAGGTTATTTCCTAAATTCAAAGGAAAACCCCGTTCATCCGACTCTTCGTATGAGACAGTATCACATAAATCTGAAATAAACTTTAACTTAGTTAAGATACATATTACCGTCATTGTTTTGATCTGTATTCAAAGAACATCTATCATTATAAATAATCCTTTCTAGCTTTATCCATGGAGATTTACTAATATCAAACCTTTTGATAATATTAATAGTTTTTTTTTCGGACATAATAAACTCTATATCACCTGTCAAAACTATGATAGAAGTCTCAATCAAAATATTTATTACAAAACCCTATATTTTAGAACAGTGACTTTAAATAAAACATATATCATAACATATATTATATGAAGAGTTATTTATTGCTATTAAAGAAATTTGATGCAATTCCCCATAATAAAAATAGACAGTTGATTAAATAAAACATAGGACTGAAGGTGATAAATCTAAACTAATGACTATAACCATATGAAGGTACGGATTGCATTTGAATTATTTGTTAATTGTTAGGTATTCTAATAGATTCCAATTTGGAAATAAACTTGGATCATATTGTGTTTTCAACATATTAATAAATGGCAAGTATTATCAAAACATACAAAAATTAAACAACGTATTATTATTCTAATTTAAATTACTGTACCATCTACGGATAATTTAACAAAAATTAATGAGCATTATATTTATTTACAACTATATGCTTCCTTGCACATGTCACTTACACATTTTGATTATCACGTTTAGTGAGTTTATTTAGGATGTAATTTATGCTAAATATCCTCCTATTATTCGGTTGATTTATATCAACATCCATAATAGTTCCCGCTTACCACCAGCCGTGCGTTTGCAACTTCGTCACCTGTTTTTTGATAAAAAATATTAGGAACGTTTTTTAATTTTTAGTTGTATTTCTACGTTCTCTAATTATATTATTGAGGATTAAACTTTTACTGTGCTCAAATAGCGGTAGGCCATCTCATGAACATCCAACGTACATCCAATTATCTGTTATTAATAATGAATTCGTGATAATTTAGTGAATATATTCAATACATTTGTTTTTTATTAATGTTCTCTTTTAATGTGCATTTAATTGTAGGATGGTTCATGGTCAAGTAAATCGCGATCCACCTGATTATTTATCTCGAAATGACGGTAATTATACACAATATAGCACCAAATAATCTATATACACTAATTAACTATTTGTTTTAGGTTACTTGGCCGATGATCTCAATAACCCATTATTGAAACCATTGGAAGAAAATGGTTATTCTGAATCTTTGTTGAAATTTCAGGATCCGCATTCGTATTTGTCTAATGATAATAGTAAGACTTTTGTTGGTACATTGTACGCTATGTGTTCTAACAAGGAATTCAATCAAAAAATACAGATGAACACGGCAAACGATTTAGAAAGAAATGGCGAAAGACACGTTCATTATAGATTGACGTTAAAGAGTTTTCAACGATCTGATGCAAGTCGAGTTTTTAAGCCTGAAGACGTTAGACCGGCTATCTGGTGCCGTCGAACTCTCTTTAACATCCTGTGTTATTTTGTAGATGCAGACGTAATAAAAAAACCTTATCTGATGGATAAAAACTTTTCGTTTCTTGATGTTTACAATTTTTTAAGGGATAGGATACGCAGTATATGGCAAGATTTAACTGTTCAGCATTGTACGAGACATCGCGCGTATATTGAATGTTTCGAAATTAGCATACGTTTTCTTATATATTCAAATGAAGTTTTGTGTGGAAACGAAGAGTATGATATATCTCAAAACTTGGGACTGTTAAATACCTGTTTGGATAAATTAATGGATGGTTATACTGATGTACATTCATTAGTCGATAATATAACTGATACAAAGGACAAAATTGATACAAGCAGATCAAATGATCCTAATTATACAGAAATTATGAAAATTTTAGCATATGAATCACCTTATGAGGCTGAATTTTGGTCATATAGGTTGCTTTTGTTGATCCCCCAATTGTTGACCCCTGGCTCTTCCGCCACATTTTGTGACATTTGCCAACGCATGACTGAACATGTTAAAAAAAGCGATTTGGTACAGTTCTCAATCTGCGTTTGTCTTGCTGTGTCTTCTGGTAATGTATATTCCTTTTTTGAATTGATGAAAAGTGCCAGTTGCCACCCATTACAGGCAGCATTGATGAACCGCTTTTCTGGATGCGTCCGCGTAAGATTTTTATATGATATTATAACACGTAAAATAGTAAGGAAATCAACAAATCCTATGAACCTAACCATATTTAACACTTTATTTGGGTTCGATAAAGCTAGCGATGATGCTATAGTGTTTCTATCTAGGTATAACATCACTGTCTCGGAATATTTTGACTCCGAAGAAATTAAATTCGATCAAGTAAATGTTGAAAAGCTAACTTATGATAATGGAAATCTTGGAAAAATATCTGGGAAGATACAAGTGAGTAGTTCAGTGGTTAGAAATAAGATTAATTTAAAATTCCCATCACGACAATTATTATTTGATCCTGATTTTGAAGTTCCATTCAAATTGCATGACAATATTTATACAAATTCCATTGCTATAAAAGGAAATACAGATATTCATACACAATTTGAATGCAAACCTGTGGAAACTAATATTTTTACCTTACGGCCCATACCTGGTATTCCTTCTGCATCTTCACACGTAAATGAAACGG
This sequence comes from Cytauxzoon felis, assembly GCA_020283715.1. Lineage (NCBI taxonomy): Eukaryota > Apicomplexa > Aconoidasida > Piroplasmida > Theileriidae > Cytauxzoon > Cytauxzoon felis. The sequence goes on from JAIQCW010000188.1 coordinate 37,918, forward strand.
CTTCTCGCATTTATAAACGAAATATAAACGAGGAGAATTCAATTGCACGGGATAAAATCCAAGAACCTGTTGTTATTCTATCTAGAAATTCAACCATGGGTATTGGTTCAAAACATATCCAATGTACACTTCACACTAATACTAATAACCCCATGGAGAATGAATCATATAATTTTATTGATTCAAGCTGGGAAGAATATGAAAAAGATAAATTAGTCAGTCAATCGCTTAATATTCTATCGCTAAGTTCATTTCGATTGTGTAAATCAGAAAGTTTACGTGTATACAATGAATACAAGATACATAAATTGGATTACATCATGGAATTATATTTTAAAAAGAAAATTCAACGTCATGTAACCCTGTATATACCATCTCTAGTATCATCTATTTCGTCGTTTGAACTTAATATTTGTAATTCTGGTAAATTTATGGCTGATTTATTGGAGGGGAAATCTAGATCCCTCCTGGAAAATGCGTTATCAGGTCAGCCTTTATTGACCTATAAATCGGAACTTAGAAAAAGTATACCAAATACTTTAAACAAACAGATAACATCCATAAATGACATAAACAATTATATGTGCACAAATAATGGCAAAAATTTATTAGATAATGAGATTTCAAGTTTTGTTTCTGTGAACCATAGTATCGTGGTAGATTTTGTTATATTGAGTATTTCAGGGAGCTTAAAACACCTTTTTAGAATATATACTACTTATCTTGGGAATATTGGAGACAAATTTATAATTCGTCCTCGATTTAAATGTGAAATGTGCAATTGGCCACGGGGACTTAGTGACGACCACTACTATTTCGCCAATGCATCCGAATTTGTAAAAACCGTTTCCGATAACATTTCGTACTTATCGAAATTATTACTAGGTTACATTGTTCCATTTCACGCAGATAAACGTTTCAAAAGTGGGAAAAACGTTGGTACCGCTGGTAGACATATTGTTGGATATTTGACGAAGTTTATTTTTGGGAACATAAATACAATTTTCAGCCTTACATCAAAACATACGAAAACTCAAAATCATCTAGACTTTACCGAATGTAGTATAACAGAACGAGAAATATTTTTAGACTTAGATATTTTTGATTTTTGTAATAAATATAACAACAATATCCACACTACAAAACTGGGAAATATGCCGTTAAATTCCATTAAAAATCATTTAGAATCAGATTATTGTTTGCGTATGAAACAGGATATGTTGAGGATTTGTGGTTTAAATATCGCAATTATGGATTTACTACAGGGTTCGTGCGGTTACAAACGCAGAACATTTGAATTATACAAGGAAATCATTTCATACAAGCCTAAAAATGATGATTTTTACAAAATCCCACTTCGTATTCGAGTTTCAATTGATCTGAGAGACGATTCATCGGCTGAATACGACATAATAAATAAAAGACCTCGAGATGATGTCGATAATGTAATAAAGTTTGGAAATCCCACTATTTTCAACTCACACACTCAAGATAACTTGTTAGGAAATATCTTAACATCACGTGAAAAAAATGGTACTTTAAAAATAAATAAAAGTATATTAGTTATGGTTTGTTCACAGCCTTTGTTTATTGGTGAAAATTTTATCAACAGTATATTCTCAATAAACGATGAAAATTTATGTAAACTAAATGTCAGTTTGCCTTCGACTGATACATTTTTCCTCTTATCGTATCTTTTTGACGAAGATTCAGTACGTGTTGGATCACATAAACAAAGCAACATTTGTCTGTTATGTTATAGACTTTCAGTCTCAAATTTAGATATGTTGACATTATACGAATTATTCAATCGCAAACCACCTAAACAATTTTTAAATTGCAGGTGTATTTATAATTCTCGTTCTATTTGTTACAAAAGATTTGATAGATTGATATCTGATATCGAATCCTTGCTAATGTCGACATTGTTAAGAGCGGCAGATGGTTACAATATGGATAATGTAGATACCATCAAAAAACGTATTGCATTTGCATGTATAGGATTTGAACTTCATGTGCCAGATATTATGAGTAATGTAAATTCTGTGATCAATACAAATTTTACAACAGACAAATCAACTAATCGCATAAAGGTAACTAGACAGTTATATCCATTTGGGTTGGAAAATGCATTAATTAACATAGGATTACTTTAAATAGAATACAATGATATATAATGTTCATATAATTATGGATCAAACCATTATTTTTCCTAATTGGCACACTATGTGTTGAACATACACGCGTTTTTATAAATACAAATAGTTTGTAGAAATTTAAGTAATCTTAAAAAATTAACCTTTTATATTATAAATGAATTATTAGAGTCTTTTGGAAGGAGTGTATTATTATACATTCTTCAAAGGGAGGTATAACACATTTGTAGTCAATAGGTTTGAACATCTTCCAATAGACAGCAAATTATGAGCCAATACAGAAATCATTTACCCATATGATGAAGGGATACTCAAATGTTTGATATTCAATATATCGTTTAATTCTATTCGTTGATATTTGCATATTTCATGGTGTATAAGCGCATTGTGCCACACAAAATTTAATGTTGATTTGCGGCACACATGTTCAATTATTTACTAATCATGTTCAAAAATAATATATTTCCTTTGTTGTTAGTATTTGTAATATTATAGTTATATGCCTATTGTGGCGTAATATCAACAACGCCCAAGCAACCTTTTTCTGTTACTAATTACATTAAACTAATGATACTATTCACTGAGATTTATATTTTATAGTATGGATTTATCAGTTTCTCCGAGAGAAGGGCACTGTTCAACTATAGATGAGGTTTGAATGAACTGACGACCAGAGGCATGGATGTTTTTAGGTTAAAAAGTTAAGAGACCAACTGAGTTTAAAGCTATTAAAGACATTAGATGAGTATACACAATTAATTCTCCATCAAACGCCATTCGTCACCGCCTATGAGCTGTATCGTGAAGACAGGTATCATCATTATTATTTTTTTAGCTTATTTAGTAGATGGACCAGAGCTGGAGTAGAGGGATTTTTGTATATAATATCTAGATCAGTTGAACCTAATTCAAGCTTTGTTCTTGTAAATAAAAAGTCCGAGAATCATCTGATAGAGTATCTCACACCAGAGTTTGAGATGAAACACGAGGGTAATTTCATTTTTTATCGCAGCAAAAATTTGCAACAAGCAAGTTATTATTATTTACTATTCATATGTTGTAGGATATAATGAATGCGGTACGGGGGTTGTGGTTTTTTGATGAGAATGAATGTCAAATGGCATTCGAAAAAATAAAATCGTTAACATCTTGCAATAGACCTCTAATTTACAAATCTACAAATATCTATTCCTCATTATCAAATGAATCTATTAATTTTAAGAAAGATGCAATAATTACATCAAAGGCTGAAACGATCACTAACGTTCGTTGCCCAATACTGTTATATATTACGCATATACAGAGCGCTTCTCAGTCAATGAATTATGATAAGCTAACCGAACAGAATATACCAATCTCAACAATCAAAACAGCATTAACACATCTTGATCGCAATAATAAAAGTAACGACAAATTTTGTTATAGTCTAACAGATAATACCGTGAACCTCAATTCTAACGGGCAGCGGCTTATGGATTTATTACGATCTTCGTTTAAAAGTGATAATACTGTATCTGTGGTTACACAGCCAAGTATTAATCACGATCAAAAAACACTTAAAAATAGTTTGTTCATAGATAATTATTTTGAGACATGTGTAGGCGATACTAATATTACAATAAACTATAAAATGTTAAAAACCGCAATAAGTCAAGCTGTAAATAGTGAAGACTTCGCTGCGTTAGTCTGGGAAAAGTTAGGAATAATGTCTAATTCTCACACTTTATCGGGTACATAGTCATAATTTTGCCACAGACGGCTTCTAGCCACTTTTTTACATATAACTTTGTTATGTCAATATAAAAAATGTTTTTATAATGTCAGTAAAGGTTTTACATCCTTATCTATATAGTTTAAAGCAGAGATTGTCTACTTTATTAGTTTCGTCAAAAATTGCTCAGTGTATGTATTGGATTTACACATCCGCATATTCTATTCGTTCATAAAATTACGTATTTAGTATGGATAATTGGTCCAGAGGGTCGTGGAAAGTCTACTTTTGTTAGAAGTTTATGTTCCGATTTAAAAATCAATGTTGGCCGAGGGTTATTCAATGCATATTTCGATTTTCAATCATGCTCAAACAACAACTGTCAAGTAATTAAATAATATTTGAGTTTATGTATAATTATGAATTCAGGTAATGATTTCTAAATTCGTTGACTCAATAATTTCTTCGGTTGCATGTCTAACTCCAAAGAGTTCCGATTTAATGTTAATAATAGCATTTTTTTTAACAATAACAACATTTTAGAAGGTCTATATATTACGATTTATTGGATAAAATTCCAGAAATGAGGATACATATTTATGATTGCTATAAATTCGTTGGTTCGTGTTACATCTGTACCCATTAATCGTTTTAATTAGTGAATAATTCAACAAATACAGGTCTCATTAACAGATTAAATAAGATGTTGGAGTTACATGAAAAGGTTGTTTTCATAGTTTATTGCAATAAGTTATAGAACCAGGTCACATTCACTGATTGGTGGGAGTCATGGCTTTTGATAATGAGAAATTCTCCACATTCACTAGGTATTATTAAAAAAAACGTAAGCAACCCAATTGAACAATGCTTTTTTTTCCTTAATACTATTGGTGTTGTTGCTGAGAGAACTGAAATAGAGAAATATGACCAACAAAATGTCAGTATGAACCTAACAGGGAAATGGGTGTGTGGAATTTCTAACTTATATACAATAATAGATTACAAGATATATATTTGAAGCTTTTGCTTCTATTGAAAAACATTACAAAATATCGTGGATTTTCTGTTTTGATGATTTGGAACACTTAATCAGATCACCACATTTGCAAGACCGTGGGATTTTGTTTTTATCAAATTTAATTACTTGTTTACAAAATTCTGAAATACCAGCAATATTTATATCAAATGATTCTGCTGCAGTTCTGTCAATTTTTAGTGGGTATTATAGTAATGTATTCAATAAGGATTTGTATCATGACCGTTTACCATCTTCTATAATTGATCCATTTGACCCAGAAAAATTTCTGTTTTACGATATACCTGAGTTGCCAGGTGATTCAATAACGTATGTTCTACTTGTAAGTAACACTAATACACAGAAATATTTTGATGGAACATTTACAATCACCTTCGGAGGAAATTGTTAAAATTATATTAGAGAACATAGGTGGCAATTACAAACTATTGCAAAAGGCAATCAGGTTCGTCTGGCTATAAATTATTACAACTATTTAGATATTTCAAAGATTTTCAGATACGCATGAATTTAAATGCTGTACAACAAATGCTATCGGGATCTACGGTATATATTATACATGTATGTATTTAACAGTTACAGAACATAGTAGATGACGAATTCTTTCCAATTAGTCATAATAAAGAGGATCAAATATCTTATTTAAAGGAGGAGCAATGTAAATTATTTGTTAAAGGGTTATATGATGAATGTTTGAATGAGGTATGAATCATATTCAATATTAATAAATTACCAAGGAAATAATAAAATTTGAACACACCATAAATACATTTTTAAGTGCTCCGTCCATTGAAGATATGAGAGCGAATTCTAATAACAAAATACATTTTTTGGTTATGGTATTTCGATTAGTTTTTATCAATCAATTTTAGGTTTTCGAAACAATAAGACACCTTTTACATAAAGAATGGTTACATCTAAAGGAAGACTGCGAAATAAATAACGTAGTTGTATTGGTATATAAATATTAATCTTATCGTTACTTCATAGGCGCTAGTGACGTGCAATATCCTGTTTTATAGAATGGAATCTAGGGCAATTGAATTCAAAAATTCGTTGACAAAGCAGCTTCTACGATACTATATTGATTCAGAATACGGTATATGTAACAAAAATACCGACAATATATATATATATATATATATATAGAATCATTAACCGGAATTGAACAACTTGAGTACAAGCTCAACTTTTTACTGAATCAAAAGAAAATATACCACGAAGCTAACAGATTATTCGTTTAACCATTAAATTTTAATTCATTCCTTTTTTATTCCTTATATGTGATTTGGCCCAGTTAGATGCCATTTCGATTTGCTCCCTACACTTATTTAAATTTTATCATAATAAATACCTTGGATAAATCCACTCAAAAATGGCCCATACTACAAAACTAAATGCGATAAAAAGTATCATTGACTTCCCTAAATATATTTTAAACTGGAAAGTGTTTACACACCAAAATATGAACTCAAGCCATATAATATAGAAAAACGTTCACAGAGAGTCAACCTCGGTTTAGCTAGAATTTCTTGATATATACCTGCCTAAATAATAGAAATACTAATGATCATATGCGAACAGTTTTGATTGCGACATTCATCCATGAGTACATATTCTTAACCTTTATTTATTTTAATATAATGCACAGATATTATTACCCTGTTATGAAATCGATCATTGTCCACATAAAGAAGATTATCTATTGCGTCATCTACACGATTAGCAACACTTTCGGCATCGTAATCAGCAAGTAAAATCATATCACCGGGTAGAATCTATCAATTATTTTTTTATAGATAAGAAGTTACCTCTGGCACCCCCCCCAACATTTGTAGCAATTGATAGCAGTCCACATGATGCAGCCTCTACTTATAAATATGTCAAAATGATTATACCAACCTAATAAAGCTATACAAAAAGATTCTGTTTGAGATGTATTCAGAAATATATGTCCCTGTTGAAGAACGCTAGACACATCCTTGTTATGGATTGCACCTGATATTTCATATTTATTCAGTCAATTGATACCTAATAGCTGAACTTTATCATGAAGATAGTATTTATTTATCATGTCCTGAATGTCATATATCATTGGACCATCCCCTCCTGATATATATATATATATATATATGTTTATATTTGTTACCGATTATGAAAGTAACATTATTGTGCCTATCGCAAACTATGGGTATAACTTCAATTAAAAGTTTGACCCCCTTCCTCTCGGTCATTCTGCTGATCACAATAATTACGATTTTATCAGTAGACCTTTTGGAGGGATCACATTTAAAATCATCAGATTCCTATATTCATTTAAGATATGGCAATATTAACCAACTAATGCATTTCCTATAACAGATATTCTTCTAGGGTCTAGTTCTGCTCTCAGAATAAAATTTTCCTTGTGGCAGTTTGATACACAAATGACATGATCCTTAAAAGCACAAAAGTGTTTCATATTCTGTAAATCATAAAAATAAAAAATATCCATACCTCATTTAGGAAAGCGGGACCAAAATTAGAGAAGCTGAATAGGCTGTGATCTGTAAACACTGTTTTGTAACCCATCAGGCTCCCCCAAAGTACAATTTCATAATTGAACCTAGAAGAACTCTAAAACACGACAAATATACTTGATTTATACAACATATACCTGATGTGTATGGATTATGTCCACTTGTTCACGTATTAATATATTTCTATAATAAGGAAATAACTCTAAAACTGTAGGTAGACCACATGGACTGATGTGTTCTTTTGTTGGTAAATGATACACTTTTACACCTCCATGACAGTATCTTATTCCTCTCCTTTTTCCAAAAGTCCTAGTTAATACAACAACATTAAAGCCTGCGTCATTAACAAAGGATTAAGTCTGTGAGTAGTACCTAGTTTGATAAGATTCTGGGCAAGGTTAAGTGTATGTGTTTCAATACCACCGACGTCAGGGTAAAAAAATTCTGTAGTGATTAATATTGTGATAACTTTGATTTCCTTATCAATCAATTGATCGTAACCCATTTATTCCTAACATCCACACAACATCAAAACATAATGTAATAATATATGCATAGTTAACTAAACAAAATAAAAGAATATTTAATAACAGGTTGTTTTATAATTTGTCTGTTTTAACACTGCGATAACACAACTTAATACTATCGGGCACTGCTAAGGATTTGTCTATAGTCTAAAAATTTAAGTTTAGTCAGGGTAAACCATACCTGGATGTATGACATATAGTTCGCCTTTGCAATTTATTGCAAAAATATCCCTTATGAAGGGCAATGTAGAGATATCTGTAACATACTTCTCGCTAATTAGTGGGATTGATTGCGTGGGATCATGGTGTTCACTAAAAGTTTCATTACATGACATCCTTAAATTCCTTAAATTACGTTCATTTCCTGTTAAAGATTGTGAGTTTATCCAATCTAACTTTATTAATTTGAGCAAAACATCGGATTTGACGTTGACTATCCCAACACAATCCGATACATTGAATGCTAAGTGAATTTCCCCTCTAATAAGTTGCATACGCATATGTTGAACATATCTCTTTTCAGTTACTTTTGATTGGAATTTACCAATAATTTTGTTGGTATCTATGCTTTTGCAGAACTTAAACGTTTTATAGTCATAACAATCTATATAACCTTTTAGCCCTAACGTTAGCAATAAGACAGTCACATTAAACTCACTTGATATATACATACTAAAACCATCCTCGGCAAATTGTATATCAGTAACAACACCCTTTTCAAAGTTAGAATTATTCGTTACTTTAATTCTTTCATTTAAATTCGTAGGACTACATGTAGATGCATCATTCTGAATGTACAATGATGTATTTTTTTTGGAAAATACCATATTACACCACGGATCTAGCATATCAAAGGAAAATTTTCTTTGTTTACCAAATAATCTTTGGTATTTGTTTGATGGTCGCCTAATCGTTGTATTGCAACGTTTAGTTTGTGAATAATTTTTGCCTTGATCCCTAGGAAATTTCTCATCATTAAAATCCTTTATGTACTTCCATATATCATTTTCCGATGCAAAATCATAGCATTGAACTTCTCTAAGATTTCTATTTTTTGAATAAGTTCCGATTAGTTCTGTTTAAAAGTTAACGGAACGAATACAAAAAATACCGTTGCGTATGCTACAACCTATAATTAAATGATCATTTGTAGCGATATCGTTGTATTGTAAAGTACAAACAGGCTTATTATACAGTCTTAAATCCCAAATTAATACAGAGGTATCATTATAAGCGGCAATTATATGGTTGGAGCTTCTAGGAATAAATTTAATTGCAGTTACGTCACCTAAAATGCTCTATCAACTAATAAGAACATCATACCTATCATTAAAGACTTGCAAAAATTGTTTACACTACCAGAACGCATATCGCATATAGATATGGTTCCACAGGACAACCCAGCAGCTATTAAAGGATCACCTTTACTGCAGCCAGATACAGCAATACACTTTACCGCACTGGGAAGATTGGTAAATGTGTAAGCAATTTCAGGTACCAAAATATCCCATACCTGTCAGATATTAGTAAAAACTCGTTTTAAACATACATCGACTACGCGGTCGCCAGATGTGAGAAAAATTGAATTGTCTACTGGATACCATAATGAAGCAGTACATGCAGATTTGTATCTCAACGGTTTCGATAAAACACAATCGTACGACAAAAGTTCCGACCATTTATTATTGGATTCACATGAACATATATAAGTGGATCTTTTAAAATCTGAAAAATACAATGATTAGTTACGACAATGGTACTTTGTGGGAGTTTCGAGTTATAAAGGTTAGAATGAATATCAATAAGACAAAAATACGTTTTGTTAGAAGCTAACAAATATTCTCTAATAATATATATCAAAAATAAAATAAATATACCCGTGCTTGCTAATATCTAAGGAATTTTGTCCTTTTGTTGGAAGATTATGTAAACCGTGGCAGTTACATAATACTAGTCCTTCAGAAGCCCTTTTCTAATAATAATGTCACAAATTTTGTTGTATTATAATTGAACTAACTTCCAATAACAGCTTTTGCCTATTATTGATGAGGCTCCAAAGTGGCATACTAAATATCGCGAATACAAGAGAAGATATATATATATATAATTAAATAAATATAAATTTATTTTAAAATTATACTATATAGAGCATTGAGCTTTCTCATAGAGGGTTTCTACAACATTGGTCATATGTTCAATGGCCTTAGTAACATCGGCGTATATTGGTTGTGCAGTACTTTCCTGATAAATTTCCAGCGTACTAGTACCTTGATCAATAGTTCCCTTAATTTTATTGTCAAGAATCATTTCAGCCAACTTCTTCTCAACCTTATCTTGGGGTAATTTTAATTTCTCTGCAATGAATTCGCATTGAACATTACTATACGGCTGTAATAATCGCATGATATTTCTCTCCAGTAAGGTTTCATAAAGACCCTCAATTTCCCGTTGTAATACAGGATCTAGTAAAATAACATCTTTGTAATGAACAAGTAATTGATCAAAATCTACAATACAACTATCTCTATAACCTCGAGCTATTTTTTGGATCATAACAATCTCAGTATGATTAACATATTTTAGTTTATTTTTGGAGCTGAGCAAGTTGTTTAGTTCATTTGCCGGGCCAGTCAGGACGGTAGCCAACATTAAATATTTAAGGGACTGAATTAGTTTTCTTTCATCTGCGGATACCAAAGTCGTCACATCAATAGTGACTTCCTTTGGTTCAACTAAAGTATTTGGGATGTCGTCGAAATCAAGCTCATCACCAGTCATATTGTTCATCAAAGAATAATATTTTATATAATGCGATCCACACCTATCGGCCAATTTGACACCGTTACGCTTATATGCCCCGATATGATAATCGTATAGATTGTAAAAAGTAAAGAAAACAGCAGAAATATCTGATGTTGTGGGATGGCAACTATATCTAGCTTTGTTATTAACAATATGTTCAGTACAGATTGATAATGAGGGATTTGGAATTTCCAATTTTAATTTATCCAGCACTTTACTCCTTTTATTGATTCTATTAAGATTTGGATAAAGATGACTGTATGAATTACACAATGACATGTGAAATCCCTCAAAACTTTCGTATAAATAAGAATAAGCAGTTTTATAATCTTTTTCGCATAAATATAGTATACCAGACAGGAGATCAATCTCCGCAGAAACATATACCGGCGTATTTATGTTGGTTGCTATGTTCTTTGCGTTGCTAATGAAAATCTTCATTTTTGTGAAATTACCTAACAACAAGTATATTTTTGCATATATCAAGTGTATGTCTAATAATAATGGCTTGTCCTCTATACGTCTTACTTCGTTCTGTAGTACATTTAACCTATTTAAGGCACTTGTAAACTGTCTCCTCAATATTAAAATAATGATAATCCGGAGTTCCAAGCGTAGACCTAGAAATTTACGTTTTTTTATATCACACCACACCCTGTAAATAGAAAATATTTTATAGAGTATATCTAAATCTTTTACTTCTTGGGAAAGACGCTCCAATATATTCCTGAGTATTTTACCAGTTTTTGCTTGAGGCAACAATGAAAAAAAATCTTCGTTGCGAACCAGAACACCTAATAAAGCATCTGTTTGGCCAGTTTCAATTAAATGGTAACATATAACGTAAATAACATTTTCGGATATATGCAAAATTCTCTCATCGCTCAATATTTTTATTCTGTGTTCAGGATTGACAGACCCATAATCGCCAAGAATTATTTCATTTAATTTTACATATTCCATTATAATATCATCTTTATAAGTACAACATCCTATTTTAGCACCTGGATAACACTTATCTGAGTTGGATTCATCAATGGAACTTTTTTGGGCGTTAAGAATACTAAACGTACTTAATATTTCCTCTAGATTTACCATTATGTCTACAACGTCATTTTAGTTCTATAATACAAGTTAACTAAAATTATTATAACAAAAACAATTGGAATCATTGCAGGAAATATAAGAGCAGGAACAATACACCCCACCCGTAGATTATCAGCATAAAATAATCAAAAATAGAGATTAAATTATTTAGCTATCATTTAATACAACTTTTAGAGTATATATTATTTGATTGGTTCTTTCTGGGCTTAGACTGTAAACTGTGTACTAGCCTCCACGTACTTCAAACATTGTCCTGTTTCAGCGATATATCCCAATGTGGAAGCTATATATTCATTTTATTATATATATAGTTATGTTAAACAATACCAGTGTATTTATAGAAACGTTTTCTGGTAGGTGTGGTAGAGTTCCAGGTGGGAAGTAACCAAGAGAACTGCTGAAATAAAGTAGGCTTTACTTAAATGATAACTAACTCGTCTCTTGATAGGAATGAACTTTTATTATTCTTGCTAGGTGTGCTATACGCTGATTTAGCACCAAATCTCGAACTATTTGCATATTTGTGCATGTTGACTATATCCTATTTAAATTATATATGTGAATGAAACTACAAACATCCAAAAATCCTGGTTGTATAACCTGTTTAGATATATATTCTTGGCAAGCTAATTGTGCATCTTCTTCAGTCACTTTCATATTAGGTTTTAGTAGATTTGTGTTAGAGTTGGACCCACAAAGCAATTTTTCCTTTTCCATGGATAGTCGTTTCTCGCTGAACTCCACCGAATTTTTCAGTATCTCTAGTGATTCTCCTATTGGTAAATATCATTTTGGAAATCAAATTGAACTGACTCTGTAGGACGTCAACAAGCATATGGGACGTTCTATTGTCGAACTTGTTAATATTCATTTCAAGGAGCATTTCTTCGACCAAATGAGCCAGATATGAATTGTCGTTTGATGCCTAAAATGTGTAATGTTAATTAAATGATATATATGTGTGAGATTACGTTTCCAGAAGAATCGTTAGCTACTTCATTTGTTTCACCTTCTCTTGTAGAGTTGTTTGTCATTACTTGTACGAATTTAAATAATATTTAATATATAATTAATATGCTATTACTTAATTACAAAATCATCAAAATGTTGTACATATTTAGTCAGTTTATGATCTATTACTATGAAACAAAATAAATTGCTAAAAAGAATATATGAACATAAAAATAAAACAATGCATCGGTTTAATTAATATTAACGTATCATGATGGATTACGACATATTGTTTTTAGCGTCCCTTATCATTATAGAATCACACTATAAAACCTAGGGATTATGTTTATTGAACTTAAATTATATTAATTATACTCATTTTTGGGTCTTACATACACACATAATGACCTTATTTAGAGTTTTAATTCTTGTGTTATTTTATTCAAGTTTATTTAGCACTACCGCATTTTGTATCCTACATCTGAATAGTTTATAAGCCGTCAACATGGAAATGCAGGGACCTGAAGCATGGTATGCTGGTTTACCGAGGATAACTCGCGGTTATATTACGTTACTTTTGTTGGTCACACTTTTAGCGTTTGTAAATGCTTTCGATCCGTTATTGTTATCGTTAAATTGGATACTAGTTAGAGAAAAACTTGAAGCATGGCGTATTGTTTCTAATTGTTTATATATAGGCCCATTCTCGTTTAGGTGGATGATTTTTATAGCAATATTTACCCAATTTTCATCCGCACTTGAGAAGGATCCTATATTTTCAAATTCCATTGGTTCATATCTATATTTCATACTTATCGAATTCGTATCTTTATCTTTTATAAGTGCCGCATTTTTTTTGGCCAACGGGTTTGTTAAAATGGATGCTATTAATTAATTTTAGGATATCCTTACTTGGGTGATTCTTTGTTGTCTGCGATAATATACTATTGGTCACGAAGGAATTTATATACACACGTTTCAATTTATTTTTTCACTGTAAAAGGCTACCAATTGCCATTCGCAATATTGTTTTTTCACATGATAATGGGTTCATCTATATGGATTGATATTATAGGCATATTGTCAGGACATTTATATTACATTGCACGTGAAGTAATGCCAAGAAAAGGTAATTATAAGTTAGTAATTCGAGTAATTCAATAGGTTTTCCAAATTTATTCATAAATACTCCATTTGCAATTGATAAATTGGCGATAATAATTGAAAATGCATTGACATTTACCCAGACGCGTGATTATGGATCTTCAGATTTTTACCGTTATAGACCCACTAGTTACACCAACAACAGAAATACTGGATTTATAGGTCGTGGTATTCGACTTGGAGAGTTGTAAATGAAAAGTTTTATGTTTAAAACGTGATTCATCCGGCGTGACCACTTGAATGTCGACGCTAAAAAATATGACTTATACCATTTTGTTAAAGGCATTATAGGACGAACATGTGGTTAATCATTAATATTAATGATCACCTATCGTTGGATTAAACACCCTTGGCTATTTTCCAAGATAATCTTTTAGTCAAGGATGCATCATCAGGGAACACAAAATTATAATTCCAAATAACCAAATAGTTATTACTTAAATGTACGTTTAATAATATTAATGTTGAATTTAAATATGCGATGCAATAAAATAATATGAGTAAATTGTTAGATAGTTGGGAAGTGTTACACAGCATAATATCTAGGTAAGATGATGGATTACTACTAGAATAAATGATTTATCATAGTTGTTTTAAATATCAATACGGTTCTTGCCTGAAGCTTCTTATATTTGTATTATTTCCAGAACTTCCTGTTGTAGCACCGGACACGTACGTTGAATCGTTTTTGCTTCTATAAGCACCATAACCGGCTGTTTATTATGGATTACATAGTAAAATAAACATACATTGTGATGAATATAATGAAGAGTCCTGTGTATAAGCTGTTTGATTGATAGGATTGTAGTAGGTTCCATAAGACACGGACATCGTCATCTGCTGTTGTACCATCTGTTGTTGCATTGCGTATTGTTGTTGCATTAATTGCTGCTGTGTCAAATTAGTGTACTGATGCGGGTCATAAGCTCCTTGCTTATAGTAATTTGAATAATCTTTTGAAACGTGTTGGCGATAAATGGCGGCTGCCGCAGAATACATTTCTGTCGGTGCAGGTATTAATCCGTATTGATAATTGGAATCTGGCCTGGCAGTGCCTGTTTTTGTTCTGGTTTCAGCAGCTCTTACATCTACTTTGTTTCCATATACAAAGTGGCTAGGGTTCTTTAATGCATTTTCAGCGGAGCTATCAGCGGTGAATACTATAAACCCGAATCCGCGGGATGTCCCATCAACTATATATTTTACTAATTGAAACAACTACGCTTACGTTGACGCATTATAGTAACTTTTTCAACTTCACCAAACTTCGAAAAATACTCTTGTAACATTTCTACAGTAACGTATATGAAAATTATGGAGCAAACCTTCATTCAGGGCCTTGGAGAGGCCTCCGACAAAAATCTTCTTTTTCAAACTGGCTGCTGCATCAGTTTGCATAGCACGAACATCTACCTGTAAAATAAATACATAAAAATGGTTTTCTATTACCCTTTTCCCGGTTATGATGTGTACATCTTTGAATACGCTCATGGTATTGTGTTGTAATTTCAATGTTACAAATCCAAATCCGCGTTGGCGACCAGTCATAAAGTCTCTCATTACTTGAACTGCAATAATTTGCCCATATTTGCAGAAATAACTGGATAGTTCCGCTGTTATTAAAATAATATTATAATGTCCTATTAGACAAACATTCATCAGTATTCGGATGAAGACCGCCAACAAAAAATTTAAGAGAGGAATCCGAACTTGGTGATGAAGAAGCTGCTAAACAAGCTTATAAAAATATTAATAATAATTACCAGAGTCGGAGGAAGGGTTATCCGTTTGCAATATCTTTGGATCATCGTTAGATTTAACTGAAAATTGTATTATACACGTATATAATAATAATACCTTTTGGAGAACTTAATTTAGATGAGTTTGTCGAGCTTTGATCAGAGGAATTCTCAGTATCGTCTTTATCAGAGTCCGTGTTTTCTTTACGTGATATTGAAGGACAAGGGACTGTTTTAATACCTTTAACCTTTGAACGTGCCATTATAACAAATAATTAAAGGTGAAATATATTTAAATCACACATATCATATGAAACATTAATAAATTACAAATAAATTCACTTAATTTCTATTACCCTACACTAATCAACCTACTATATAAGTAAACTGATCAAAGTCAAGCTCAAATAATGGGCTTTATTGCAACAGTATTTACAATATTTAAATTCCCGTTCCTTTATAACAAATTTATCGCTTTTTTGCGGGTTGACTTCTATCTTAAATAATGCTGCGCTTATAATTATCAAATTACTATATTGTTATATATTGTGCTTTGTAAAGTAAAAGTACAGCAATGTGATAGTCACTGCGTCCTCCAGAAAGGTCGAATGATCCCCAGTCATGTTCTGTAACCACGTCATCATCAAATTTAAGCCAGACGTCAACTTCTCTTTGATCCTTATTATTTTCTGAGCTAGAATTACAATCGTACTTTGGTAAAGATGATATAGTAGTGGTGTTAAAATCTGAATTATTTGATTTTCTAGTATCTTTAGTCCAACATATATAATGACCCGCATCCGCAGTTCTCCCTTGGTGAGTTACTATTGAAATTAATTCGTACTTTCCAGTTGCATATTCACCACTAGATAGCTCGAATCCATCGAATTTATCTGACGTACTTTCCTTGTTATTAGCTAAAAGGTTGGCTGATCTAAGCTTTTCTTGTAATTCCTAATTGTCAGAGAAATCAATAAAATTTAAATACCTTGGAGCAAAGTGAAGTAACATCCATGTAGCGTTCAAAGTTTACTCTACGACATACTTTTGCTTTTATAGCGTCCGAACGTGAAATTTGGCTCTTTTGTTTCCATTCGAAACGAACCAAATGCGTTATGAGATACCGGGGCAGTGTGTTTAAATTACTGATCTTACTGTGTAGGACATCAGCACCTAAATGTTGTGAAAATTTTGTCAATTCTTCGTTTAAAGATAATGATATTCCATCCATTAGGTTACTTATGGACTTTAGCTGCGTTCCCATGTAACAACTTAATAATATGTTGCGTTCATAACCAGAAGACTTTTCATATTCGTCAAATGCACTGGATTCAACAGCAGTTTCAATTAAATCAGATTCAATTAATGGAGTGGTTTTTGTAATTAGTGAGAATCCAAAGGTGCTATCTGCGATCTTATCGTCAGAAAGATCATTAAATACAGAGAGAAGAAAGTTCAAGCATTCCTAGATACATTAATCCATTTATATTTGAAAGATACCTCGGCGTCCTGTTGAACATAAGTGCCTGTTTTATGATTATTTTATACAAAATAAAATATACCAGTTTTTTCATCCTTTCTACAGAATAATGGATTTACTTTTCTTAAATACTGTATCTAGTAATAACATATTGTTGAAAATGAAAATTACTTGAAGTAATGGAACAAAGCGTTCCAATGAAAGGGATAACTGAGATTTCATATCCAAAAGCGATTTAACAAGTAAAGACACGTCCGAGTTAGATGTGTTATCCTTCATTAATTTAGCAATATCATCCCATAATTCGTTAACCGGTAAGAGGAATTGAACAATTGAATTAAAATAGCACGTGTTACCAAGATTCATAATACCCTAAGTAAATCAGTTAGATAAAATATGAAACATACACATGGTAGTCTTGTAGATGTACTATCAGTGAATAATTTAGCCTTTTCTTGGGGAGTCATATCTTCATAAAACCTAATTTTTTCACTACATTCGGGAGGCTCATCAGCACTGCCAATAAGCATCAGTTTTGATCCATCTGTTAAATTGATTTTAGTCAAATCCGCGTTATTGGGGATTAGACCCTTGTACATAATCTTCTGACGTTCTGGTGGAACTCCAGTTAGTGTCCTGTAAATCAAGTTAACGTGTACTGAACTAAAGTACCATAATTGAGCTTTGAATGTATCCAGGGGTTCGTTTAAATGCATCGAAATACCATCAAATACCTTACTCATCCATTTAATGGATACTTTAATTATGTTATTTTCCACATCCATTTTAAATATGAATAATATAATGAATATAAGGATAAGCAATAACGTATTATTATATGGCAATTGTGGGATATACATTTGATCAAAACAATCATTTATCTGTTTTCAATATATAATAAGATAATATTATCATATTCCAATTTCAAATGAAGGTTTATTCATTATATGATATAACTTACGCTGTTATTTATAATAATCTGTGATTCCTTATTTTCAACAATACCCAAAAATTCAATTAAATCATGTATTCTAGAAATGATGTTTGTTTAAAAATATATACCTAGGTTATAGAATAAATGTGTAATAATCCATTTCTTTTGTATAATAGCTTTTTTTAGTTGAACAGAATTAAAGAACAGAGACGAATAAAGAGAAAATACATAGAACTTAATATTGATTTCGATTCCTTTGATAGCTCACCAGATAAAGTTGAAAAAAATTATATATTTCACCAGGTATCATGTTCATATCATCATTATATTAGTTTAGAATGAATCAGGTAGTCCGGAATCCAATGATTGCGCTCTCAATATTTCGCGAGAATCTCAATATAACGTTAACGATTTAGATGTTAACTGCATTTATGATGAAAAGGAAAAACATGAAGAATGCAAATCTGTTCTAGATTGTGATGGTCATTACTCGTTTTCACCAAATCATGAGGTTTATAAGAACCATATATATTTTATATAATAATAGAACAAAACAATTGTAAATGAGATTTCAAACAGGACCATTACCTTTAATCGTAGCACTTTTAAATTGTTGGAAGGTTTATCTGTCATAGATATTATCAAATTACTCGTTTCAAAACTGGGTAAGGATGAAACACCTGTTTCCTTTCTGAAGAAGAACAATAAAGCATATAAAAATATGGACATTCCAAATGATATATCTGAATTAGATGTTTCTGACCTATCACATGCGTTAACAATGAAATGGCAGAGTATGTAATACGCGTCAATATATCATATACCACAGACGTTTACTATATGACAAGAGAAGAAATAATTGAATCTTTAGCTAATTACAGCTATACAAAAAAAGGTAACAGAGCACATAAAACTTTATAGAATTTTTAGATATTCCATTGGATACAAGTAAATTGTACGAATTTAAATGGGTCAACAATGGGTCAGATGTATATGGACCATTTACGCAATCTGAAATTTTGAAATGGGTAGCTTATGTAAGTAGAACAAAAATATTATATTATACTCAGGATTACGTATCAGATAGCAACCCAATACTGCTACGCGAATTAGATATCAATGGCAGAGCACTATCTGAAGAATGGATTCAACTCAAGGATACGAGAATATATAAGGATTTAGACGAATTGGGGAATTTCAGCTTCAATAGAGACAACGAAATCGAGTCAAATAGTGACAATTCAGGTGATGAACCAAAAGTTTTAAATCAAAAAAAGAATAAGGCACTGATAGGTATAAAGGACAAACATAATGCGTCAGAATATACTGATTCGGATAACGAGGACTACGAAATTGATATTTATAATTGAGGCTATGGAACAGTCAATACTTCGCAACCGTCTTCTGTAATCAGAACGGTATTTTCAAATTGAGAACAAAATCCATTATCGATCGTTGCCACTGTCCACCCATCGTCCCAAGTATATATGGCGTTACTACCTTGGCATATTATGGGTTCTGAAAAAATAATATTATATACTAAAAAATTAAAATACCTATAGTAAATACTTGTCCTACTCTGGCATGCCCAGGTGTGGAACTTGCTGGAAATGATATTAGACACGATTGTTTAAACTAACGATGATGGAACTGAATCATCGGAGGCATATGCATCATTCTCCCTATAAAGTGCCCCCCAAAATCCTTTATGACTGAAAATCCATTCATTGAGGCGTGACATGTTATGATACGTGCAAGATCAGAGAATTTTGTACCAGGTTTCAAATACTTCACAGAAATATCTAGACATTCCTGCACATTTATAAATAATAAATAGCTTTTCACCTTAGAAACGGCAATTAACTTCTTAATTTCTTCAGATACGTTACCTACTGGTACCGTTGCGGCACAGTCGCCTGTAAAATTATAATTTGGTATATATGACTCACCAAATACACCGTCAACATATACTGTGCAGTCATATGAAATTATATCTCCGTTTTTGAATGGTCTAAGGTTAGGAATCCCATGACAAGCAACTATCATCGGTTTATGACGTTATATTATAACATACCTTCGTTGACGGAAACACATATAGCTTTTGGAAACCCGTGAAAGTTTATACCCGCAGGATAAGCGTTATTATCCAAAATAAACTTGTGAGCGATCATGTCTATATATTCTGCAGTTATGCCTAGTACGATTATAGATATGTAAACCACTAGTAGAAATACCAATTTTGGTGGACTCCACGCAGAGTTTCAAACACTGAGCTGCAATTTTAGAAGCCTTCCTCATAGATATAATTTCGTTTTCATTTTTAACTTCCGCAAATGCAGTTTCAGTATTGTAATACTCATGTAATTCTGTTTCATCCATTATCATTGCATAAGGAGGTTTTTTTATGTGATCCGGAACATCATATGCAGGTAGAATTTCGTATTTACCCTGAAAAAGGGTTGGTTTAAAGGATTTATTTCCCTCATGAAACTTTGAGAGAGTTTTATTGTGTGTAACTTTATCTAGTATGAGTTTTGGCGTTAATTTAAACCTACTTAACCAGTGGTAGGATAATTTCATTTATATATACAAGGCGGGTATAGTAGAAAACATGCGATATGAAGGAATATAAAGAAATTACATTTTTTGCCATATTTCACTACCCCATGGTTATATTTGGGTGTTACAATCACAACTACACACTAATATAATGATTCGCTATTATTACAACTGTTATATTAATGGCTTCTAGACAGAGATTGAGATTCAATGTAGAACACATAATATTAATTAGGTAT
Source organism: Cytauxzoon felis (assembly GCA_020283715.1). Lineage (NCBI taxonomy): Eukaryota > Apicomplexa > Aconoidasida > Piroplasmida > Theileriidae > Cytauxzoon > Cytauxzoon felis. Next base: position 58,842 of record JAIQCW010000188.1, read on the forward strand.
CAACTATCTGCAATAAAATTTTCAATTCTCTAGGAACCAATTCAAGCTGGTAGATAGGGACGGTGATCTTCTTATAAATCGTGATGAGGTACATATATGTTAATGGTTACTATACTGTATAGTTTCGCACGCTTTTCCGTTCGTTTGGTCAAACACTATCTAATAAACGTTTAGACTGGATTACGTCAGGTTAGAATTACAGTATACCTTAATAAATTTTTTAGAAGTATTTAACCAATCATCTAGCGGTAAATAGCTCTATGATTTATATCTAATAATAACGTAGGTATCGATTTCGACTCATTCATAAACGCCTTCGTTACATATTACTCGCCGCCACCCACTGAAAAGGTTGTACGTGAAGCATTCACTCTGTTCGATGATAAATTCACAGGTTTGTTGTTTCAATTTATGCTTATTACATAAAGGGTTTATCGATAAGAAAAAACTTGCTGATCTTCTAACAACTCGAGGGGAAAAACTAACACATGGGGAGGTAAATCACTTTTTCGATATAGTAGGAATAAAAGAAGGGACAAACAAGATAGACTACACATCACTGGTCGACAATACCTACAAAATGCTGATAGATATACCATTGCATAGTCAATGAAACTGTAACAATATGATGTAATTCGATGAAGATATTATATTCAAATTAAAAACAACTTAAATCTTGATATCATGCTCAGTATATTTAGATTTCGTTGCAGCCTTACTTTTCCTTTCCAATATCTTACGTCGGTGTTTATCCAGTCTAAGTTTCGTGATGACGACGTTGCTGGGATGAATTCCAACCTGGACGCTCTCACCTAAATATATTAAAAAATAAATTACAACAAACATACGAGTATTCTTATCTCTATTAATGCGTTCAATATAAATTTTCCACTTTTTGCGGTAGACCTGCGTCACCTTACCCTCTCTGTCATGATAGTTGCCACGAACTACCATAACTTCGTCGTCCTTCCTTATAGGAATCGATCTTACATTATATTTCTGTCTTAATTCACGAGATAACACAGCGCTCATTATAATCCTACGCTTACTAGATGGAGCAGAAAAGTGAGCTTTGCGGCATTTCCTTCTGCTGCTAGACACGGCTAAAGAAAGTAAAACATAGATTCATATAAACTCACTCTTACTAAACTTCATATTAATAATTTAATATTGTATGAAAAGTGAATAATCAACAATACATATAAAAGATACGACGCTACACTATAAACAAATGTTTAATAAAAGACGATCATGCATACAAATAAAAATTGATAAATATAATTTAATAAAAGAAAATATCAGTCGTAAAAAAATGTCAATTTGATTTATACATTAGTCATTATAAAAAAAATTTATGGGGCAGAACTGTATTTCAAGAGGCAGATTAAAGTTACGATTGTACTGAATTCATCACATATAACGTTACTTTACCACAGATATTTGGACAAATGATTGAATAGATAGATAAATCAAGTGTTGAAATGTAATCGTAAATTTTAATCTTTGACAGGTTATAAAGATATCCAAACGAATATCACATGGAATCCAAATAAATAAGTATTATTGTAACGTTACTACGTGAAGACAACACAATTGCCTGTAATGCATTAAAATTGACAGGAGTGGGGTTCGAACCCACGCCCTTTCGGACAACGGCCTAAACGTTGCGCCTTAGACCACTCGGCCATCCTGTCTAATTCGAGGGGTCGATTCTATGGTTTAGTAAATCATTTGTTGAACATAAAAACCAAAGAACAACAAATCATTAATTATTATAAATAATTTCACCTTTAAAATTAAGTAAAATAAATATTCATACACCTATGTTCATACTTAAGAATTTCTATTACAAAATCATTATTTGTGTAACTACAATTTGGACTAAGACCGACTTGTAACGATACAAGAAGAATTATATGTATTAACGCATTAAATTAATTGGCTTAAATATTACTCTCCATTTAATTTAATAAAATTGACAGGAGTGGGGTTCGAACCCACGCCCTTTCGGACAACGGCCTTAACGTTGCGCCTTAGACCACTCGGCCATCCTGTCTAATTCGAGGGGTCGATTCTATGGTTTAGTAAATCATTTGTTGAACATAAAAACCAAAGAACAACAAATCATTAATTATTATAAATAATTTCACCTTTAAAATTAAGTAAAATAAATATTTTATAGTAATAGTTTTCACTTGAACACTGTAAGACTGCTATTTCATTGACATGATAAGATTTGTGACATCTCCTCTTACAGCCTCTAACATGTTTAATAAATCAGCATTTTTACCATTACATTTGAAGTTTTCATTACATTCGCCAATAACTTTTAATAATTTTGTAAGTTTAGAGCCAACATCCTATAGGCATAATATATGTAAAACGAGTAAACAAACATTTTCCTCATGAGAATCACTATTTGCAACTATGTCTAGGGATGACACAACATCGACGAGGTCACTATTTTTCCAGTCATTTACTGTTGTTCTGCGTCTATGATGGTTACCATCTCCATACAATTCTGTCATAGACGCATGCGTGTTTCTTCTTATGACAAACATAGATGTTGCATTGATTTGAGTACAGTTCTCATTCGTTAAAACTCTGCCTAGTTCACATTTAGTTTTATCGCATATTGAAGTCGGAATTAAACAAAAAGATTTAATGGAACCACATGTTTTAAACTCTCCTGCGCGGTTTAATTCGCCTTCAAAATATTGGAAAATTCTAACTGTCATATCACCCTACAAATTTGATAAAAACGACAAGTATCAATACCTTTCCAACAAGCGAAAGCAATCCAGTGAGTTCATCCCAATGTGGAATTAGCGGCGAGGGAGCACTGTCGACATCTTTCGATAATAATGAATTTTCTATATTACGTACATCCCAAATCCTAACTTGTCTTGTTTTATTATTGACGAATCCGGTAGTCGCAATATGGCCATTACCGTAAGATCCACCCAACCAACAGGCGTGCGTTAATTTGTTAGAATCATGAGCTTTAAACTTGTGAACACTTTTTCCAGATCTAGGGTCAATTAAAAAAACGTTGGCTTCTTTGGTTGATAAAATCATCAAGTCTCTGATACATTTTATAAATATATCTATCATCTTACCCGTCAGACTTCCACTCACAACACGATAACGGATCATCCACAAGAATAGAGAATAATTCTTTCTGTTCTGATACATCCCTGATAAAATGTTTCAAGTTAAACAGTTAACACACCAAACTTTAGCACAACAATCGAATCCTCCTGAGAGTAGGACGAAATCTACTGTGGGATTCCACGATAAATTAGTAACTTTCATGGTGTGACCTGTAAGAGTACACCTGGGACTGGTAACATCTACTGCGTCATTTGGTACATTCCATATTTTTACAGTACAATCTAAAATTATACATTTAATAAACAGAAAACAAACCGTCAGACGCTGACGCCAGTAAGCTAGCATCAAATTCATTAAATTTCAAATCTTGAATAGATCCACCGTGACCTAATAAATTGTTGTGATACTAACAAACACATACCCAAAAGTTTAATAACAGGAGGATTTCTTCCGAAATTATTTATATCTATCAAAGCGACAACACCACCACTACCAACATCCCATGGAAACTAAATATTACGAACAAAAACACTTCTAAACATACGGCTATATGTTTTGGACTAGCTGCCAAACCGCAAGTCTGATTAGGACGGGCACTTATTTTCAGGTCCCTGTATGATTGTTTCCATGTTTCACCTATAACAAATAAGTAAAATTGTAACCAAAATACTTGATAGGATGATACACGTAAAAAGGGGATGCAAACAAAACTTACCAAAAATATTTTTAAGTTTCATACATCCCATCGTGATGTAATATACTATCAAAAAAATACAACCGGATAATGATAGGATACTACTCTATGCGATAATATATATCATTGATATAGATTATAATGTCTATGAAAAATCAGATTCGGACAAAAGTACACCAATGTGTAAATACAGTGATGTGTATATCAGGGTTGTGGTGTCTTAAAAGTTGATATGCTTGACGGTGCCATTAGATTAAAATTTACGAACGTTCTGCCAACTTATATTTATGATAATAATCACTATTGTGCACTTTATCCGTGTATATTGTCAAATTGTTTTTTATTTGTCTATTACTATTTCTTATTGACATCGCGGCTCCTGTGAATCGTTCTGTAAAGTAATTATACGTTTAATATTTAGTATCAAGTGTCATTATTTTAATATTGCATATTTATAAAGCATCGGATAAACTTATTTAAGTACTGGAAATTAGCATTCATTAATAATTTAGTGTTGATAATTTAATGTGACACATTAGATGTCTATAAGCGTTGCCTGTTATTTTTGCTAACTGATTTATGATTAAATTTGTATTTATATATATATATATATATCAATCTGGTGGATACTCTTTTAGTTGTTGACTTATCTTGTTTTAGTGTTTTTATTGTTGTGATTTATTGATATATATTAACAAATTCGGAATTATAATAAATATCGATGTATATATTGTTTCTTTACTATACTCAAAAATATACTGAATTCAAACATAGTTCTTTAATAACAATTGATCGTTTTGCGATGCTTCTCATTCATGTTATTAACTATGATATTTTATTCTCGCCCCTGTAAATAATTTACGCATGGATATTGGTATACTCAGTTCATTATTTTTTTGCTTTTTCATCCTTAAATTGTCTAAAAATTGTGTAATTTTGAGTGATACTAACGAGGTATCCCAAAGCATTTCTTCAATGTCTGATCCTTCACCTGTAACGTCTACTGGTAACCCTTCTCAGATTATTTCAAACGATAATGGTATTCTGAATAAAATATTTAAAACTAATCACGTTTGTTTTAGGTGTGTCATTGGATTTAAAATCTAACAGTGATAGTGACGTATCACGCTCGTGTGCCCTTCCTGACATGGTAAGATATACAGTTAAGCCCGAAATAAAAAAGAAAATTACAAGAATAATAGTAGACGGAAATGTTCTCACCGTTCCATCTTCCGAATCGGTGGAGGCAGTATATTGTAAACAGAACTTTGATGGGATCTTTACTGTAATTTTAGCTGGTGGAAAGTCCAGAGAATTTAAATACACAGATGGTAAGTTCTTGTGTATCAAGGTTGAGCTCGAACGAGATTTGAGTAAATCGGGTGTTAATGGAGCACTTGATGATATACCTATTTCGAAGCAAGGAGTAGACCTATTTATTGATAAAAACTGTGACAAAAGGATTGTACGAATTAAATTGGACTCAATATCTTGCTATAGACCTAAGTCATCAGAATTTATAATAACATCGATAAATATTGGAAGTTTATCGTACAAAATTGATACAAAGGCTGACGTAAACATGGTTTGTCATGTTCTCGATAATAATAAAGACTATTTTTCGATCGCTTATAAATATAACGGTAAAGTCACTATGTTTAACCTCGTAAGTGATGGAAAACGAATTATTCGTGATTTCGCTTCTTCAAAATTGTTTAAACACATTAACATGGATCATGCTTTGACACACGATACATTCTTCCTTGAAGATGAAGTTTTAACAAACGAAGGATCAACTGTAATTCTTAAGCTCATTGATATATCAACACATGAATATTCACTTGAAATCATGAGCGAAAACTTAAAGCGTACCATTAAGTTGGACAATAAATTGGTTATACCTTCAAATACTGAGTTAAACGATATTAAAGTTAAAGAATACAACCACAAATCCGAGCTTTTATGTTCATTTAGAGCGGGTCCTATTATTGTATGCATAGCTTATTCTAAAAATATTGATGAATCTATCTATGTCATGAACCAGCTACACGACAATCCGTTAGACCATGAAACATTTATTGAGCATTTTGGTCTTAAATCATGCAAAGACATTGGTATTTTACATTCGGACACCATAATAATGGATACAATTAACACCGGATTACGTGTTCAGCAGTATGGTAGATTCATAACCATAGATACTATAAACCAAAGCAAGCACGTCATCGTTATTCAACACAATGTTGGAATATTGTTTAAAGCCTACAACACATATACTTTGACGATCTGTAATGATAGTCACTATGTGAACATAGGCATCATATCAAAAATTGATAACGATATTACACATTATCATTTGGCAGGTGAAGACAATGGGAATTTCACATTGAAGTCACTTAAGGTTATTAGTTAGTATCGCAAAACCCACAAACAAAAATTCTAATATTTATTCAGCAGTATAGTGCTTAGACATTTCACTATTGCAGCTATATTTGTAAACTGTTTAATCCCTATTTTACATAGATGAGTTCCCCGTGATTTAATCAAAGATGTAATTTTTTTAAATTTAATGTTGATTGTGAATACATATATTAATTTTATGTTATTATGAATAGTGATATTGAGGGAAATGAGTATAATTGTCGAACATTAAGTATCGATGTACAGGTAAATAAGCCAATTATTATAACGTACATAATACTTGTTTTTATTGATAAGTACAACACCCTAACAGTTATAACACAAAATTTTCATATCCAGGAAGGATTTTTTGATCTATTGTGCAATAATGACTCGTCTATGGACTCCGTAGATCACCCAAACAAAGTCGTTCAAACCAAGCATTCCATCGATAAATCGTTAACAAAGAGTCCTGACGTAATCAATCCTTTTAAATCGAATGAAAACTGGTCTGATTATATGCTCTGTAAATCTCTCCTAAAGGTATTCATTTAATTGTATTCAAGCACCATACTTAGGCGATATCAGACCTCGGTTTTGAATATCCAACCGTTGTTCAGAGTAAAATTATACCACTAGCTCTTGAAGGAAAGGATATTTTGGTTACTGCTGAAACAGGTATCTTATTTCATATTGACTATGATATTTATCAATTAAGGGTCTGGAAAAACTGCAGCATTTTTGATTCCAATATTACAACGTCTTGTTACAATGGGAGGTTTAAGACAAACTGATGTTTGTTTGTAATTATACACCTATATTTTATCATTTTAGAAATCATTAAAGCATTTTGATGCAGCAAGAGGACCTACGAAAGCACTAGTATTGCTTCCCACTAGAGAGCTTGCTGCACAATGCTTTAACGTTTTTCAATCATTGTCTAAGTATATGGATGTTAATGGAATATTAGTTTGTTTTCCCTAAAAATTATTATGAACTTCAGTTAACTGGAGGGATACCCATTAAAGAACAGGAGGTTAAGCTTAAGTTTGTTCATGAAATTATAATATCCACACCTGGAAGAATTTTGGATATTTTAATCAACTCTGGAGTATGTTTAATTGACCATTTATATTAATTTTAGTGTATTAATATGGATGGAATTGAAATTGTCATAATGGACGAAGCTGATAGATTGCTCGAATTGGGTTTCATAGATGAGGTATGGTATGTAATTATTCTGTATTTTAATATAGTGTTTAAAAATATTAAATTATTGTAACAAAAAACGTCAAACAATGTTGTTTAGTGCTACCCTAACAAAACAAACTAGGGATTTGGTTAAGTTATCACTAGTAAATCCTATATATATAAACGCTGTTGGATCCACTCAAATTTCAAAATCACTCAAGTTTGAAATGATACTGATTCCAAGTGACGATTTACGAGAGGCATGTACTCTCTACCTATGTGAAAAACACTACAAGACACAAACTATTTTATTTTTTCAAGTAAATTATATATATTTTAATATGAACACACAGACAAAAAAAGCTGCACACCGCATGGCTGTAATATTTCAATTACTTAATTTTAAATTTGGGGAATTACATGGGAATTTATCGCAATCAAAAAGATTTGAATCAATTGAAAAGTATTATATTAATTTGATACTATGATTTTTTAGGTTTAAAAGTGGGGAAATTAATTACATTTTGGCTAGTGAGCTTGCTTCTCGAGGGTTGGATATACCTGGAATAACGACTGTTATTAATGTACATTTACCCACCGATATTACAAGGTATCCATATGATTAAATTTAATTTCAAACATTTTAGATACATACATAGGGTTGGGAGGACTGCTAGAATGGGGGCTCAAGGAAAGGCTGTAACATTATACACTGAAGAAGAAAAGACCCATGTTAAAATGATCCTTAAGAATACATGCAGTGTAAAAGAAACATTAGAAAAACACAGAAGGAAAATATCACGAGAAATTCTCAGTAAATACAAAAAAAAGATTTCGAGTATAGAGGGCAGAATTCAAACTATATTACTCAATGAACGATTGGAAAAGGATATAAGGCTGTGCGAATATGCCGCTAAAAGAACCGGTGAGGATGCTAATTCAGGTTAGTTATTTTCCCAGAACATAATATCTATTTACAGGGAAAAGATTGTGGTTTAGATCGGTAAAAGAAAAGAAATTGTCTTCTAAAAATGAGTTAATAGAGCGAAAGGAACAAATTTATAGAAATATAATAAACGATGCAGCAGTATATCCATAGAAAGTGATGAATTTATAAAAGGGGCCTGAGAAAATCTAGAAATATTCGTAAAGGAAGTATCTTTAATTAAAAAAGGTCGAGAGTTAATGCAAGACTATAAATAACTCTGAAGCAAAGTATATCAAATCCTAATTAGCCTAACGCTTTGTGTTAAATGCAACTAAATGTAATAATACTTTTTATAAAAATGTATATTCTAAAAATAATAATCCTTGGAGATTGTTTGTCTTAATAGTACGGAGTTTTGGATTGATGGTGCTACTGTAAATTACATCAAACTTGGTTTATTTTAAAAATATCAATTATATACATTTTCATGTATTCATACCATTACATACATATTCTGTATACATTCTAAATGATATATACGTTACTTCTTACATATTTATAAAACATTTACTCTATACTTTAATATAATTCTCTGTGCTTTGCCACGATTTACACAAATTCAACTTCTACATTTTTACAGTTTACTTCCATATAACTTAATTCACCCATGATTTGCCCTCGTAAAATCTACTATAAGGTGGTTTTATTTTAATAGTGTTCCGTTTCACAAATGCAACATTGGAAATTTGCATTTTATAAAATGGTAGATTCGTTCATTATTCTAGATTGATACTTTGAAATTGTTTATTAAATGGATAAGAGGTCAATAATTTCGTCTGAAGACCTGAATAAAACTTCACTTGGCGATCATCACAGAAGTGATTCGAATAAATATTTAAATGAAGAGACGATATCGCAATTCGATCCAAAGTTAAGTTCACGTGAAATGAGGAAGATAAAATATTATGAAGATATGTTTGCAAGGATGGCTAACGATGACAAGAATTTAATAGGCACCTCATCTTCATCATTAACTAATATGTATTCCTCCGTTAAGACAGTGAAACATAGGACTGCACGCACTAAAAACTACGACAAAAAGGATGCTGAACCAAAAACTGGAACTAAGATTACTGTGCCAGAGACAGTCCATAAGGATATATTATTAGAAAATAATCGTTGCACTGATAACACAGTAGGTAGATTATCTCCAAAAGGAGTTTTGGCGAGGTCAGCTAGCGACTATGGTGTTTTGGATGCTAAGGATAAATCAAAAATTGACCCTGATGCGCGTGTTAATACCTTTGTCAAACGCGGAAAATCACTTATAGATGAAAGAAGACTATATAAGTTTCAATCAATGCCATCCGTTACGAAGAAGTCGAAAAGAATTGATTCGTTAGATACTAAACAAAATGAAACTACTATACCGATACCCTTTGATGTTAGAGACACTGATGGTTCACTTAACAAAAATATGATTACTGAGTCAATTATACCGGATAGCAATAAGCTTTCAGTTAAATTGGATTCATTATATAAACAGAAATTATTTATGTCCTCTATTGAAATTCCAAAGCTTAAGCCCAAACTTGACGCCTCTCCTATTAAAAATATAGATGATACTAATTTAAACAAGTCATTTGATGATTCAAATACTACTGGTGATCAATTAAACGGGGTAAAGATCACTAAAGATATAGATACTTCTATTTGTAACGATATTTATGACCAAGATCCCTGTTCACTTTCAATTCAAAAACAGGATTCGTGTGAGAAAGCCGACTTATTGTCGAATCTTACCCAGAAAAAGCCTCCTAGAGGTAAAAGATCTAAGCCAAAACGTTATTCTCTGGCAGTAAACTATGCAACATCTGATGATATTGATGTTCTTGATGCCAATACATGTGAATATGTGTCTGAATCTAAGTTGGAACTGGGATCAGTTGAGGAACACAAAACAACTGTTAAAACTCGTACTAAATCTCAAAAAGTGGTGGGAAGAAAAAAGAAACAAGAGGTATTATATTTTAATTATTTATTGTATTTTATGTAGGATTTGGGTATTATTTATGATGTTATGGATAAGGCAAACTCTATTAAAGAGAATCGCAGCATTTCAAAATCCGCACCCTCGAAAGCACATAAGTGTTCCTTTAAATCTGATAAGCAGGATTCAACCCCCATTAATAATATAGGTTTGTTTGAATATATATTTTAAGTAGATTTATAAATTAGATCACGACATAATAGATAATTTATTGGTTGATGAAAACAGAGTTCGTATTATAACAATGGATGAAGCAGAATTAATGTTGAATACCTATGTCTCCACCAGAAGCATTACTGTTTTAAAGGATATAATAGGCGAATCAATATCTAATAGACATTTTGGTTATATAGAGCATATGGCCAATGAAAACGCTGCACCAAGTAGCGTAATACGTTCAATTGAATTAAGGCCAACTATTGCTTGTTTTCTGGACCCAAAGAATATCAGCGCTCCGGCAAGACGGGAAAAATCACATGATAATATAACAAATGAAATAGATCTTCCCCAAAATCCCTTGGAACTATCGTTTAGATATAAGTTTTTTAAAACAATTATTTAAAATATTATTAGACATGAAATTTGAGATAATATAGACAAGTGTTAGTCATGATCGCCACGCATAAAGTAGCCCAGAATATACTTAATTTCCTAGCATTTAATTGTATATTTTTAAATAGTCAAACCTTGAGATTTTTGTTTACCTCCTTTTCCAGTGCGGAACGGCCGTTGTCCAGGATGTTTGCAAGGAATTTCTCGTCATTGATTATTTCATAATACTTCCTAAAATGGAATAACAACCTAATAAAATTATAATACCTTTTTATTGGTCTCAAAAAATCTACGATAACCGTTGCTATTTCATCTTTGAGCTTGGAAAAGTCATTGATATCAACGGCACTTATAATTTCATCATATGTTTTATTAGAGAATATTCTTAATATATTTAACAGATTTACAACCTCAAGTGAACTTATACAATCAAATTCTAAAAATAACGTAATAATTTAATAGATCATTATACCGTTAGGTGATGCAGTTTTAGCGGACCTTATCTTATCTATTATAACATTATCAGGATCTAATATGTTGATTTTGCTTTTGGGGCTCCTATCAGACTTTGACATCTTCCTTTTACCATCTGAAAGAGATTTAATCCTAAAAATAAATATAATGAGGAAAATAACACACTTTAAATATTCGAATGGCCACGTTTTGGGTATTGGTATTACATCAGAGCCCAATAGAAAATTTAGTTTTTTCGCGATTTCTCTCACCAATATTATATGCAATACTTGATCTGGTCCAGCTATTATATAATTAGTTCTGAATGTCAATATATCTGCAGACATCTGATAAAAAATATGCAGTCAAGACATGAAAACATACCAATAAAGGATATAACAATGTCGCAATATTAGTAGAGAATACATTCATACCACGATTCCTGAACTGACTTATTTTCGATAAACGCTCTGAAAAATAAAGTTTACAAAACGTTTTACAAACTAGCACTAATTACTGTGGATAAAATCCAATGCAGTTCAAGAATCTCTGGGAATTGACTCTGCAATATTATATTCGATCTATTTTGTTCTAATCCACATGCTATAGATATTGCTAAAGTTTGTTTTATATTGTCAGATAGACCAGTTACATTCCTGTTTATGTCTACAAATATATATACGTACATTTGTTACTAACCGGAAGTTGCATGGAGATCGGCTATCATAAATTTAAGATTAGAATTGTTCTCCTGATATTTTAAACAAGGATAAATACACCCTATATAGTTTCCAATATGAACATTACCGCTAGGCTGTAAATTTTTGTTGTTTGATAGATTAAAAATTTTGCATAAAAATCCGAAGATTTTTAACACATATTCAAACCAATCATACCTGAATTGCAGAAAGTACATTAAGGTCGTTAGTAGAATTTAAGCATGTATATCGTTGTTTTATTAGTCGGTGTGGAACTACATACAAATACTTATTGCATGCCACATTAGACAATTTAATAGATAATATGTAAGATACAAATGAATAAGCGAACACCAATGACAATATATTCCAAAAAATCATTAGATATATACATACTTATTAATTTTAAAACATTTACCTCTAAGATAGAGTTAGAATCAAAACATAAATTACTCTACTGAACATAATAACATAAATGAATATGGACCACGAAATGTTTATCTTACTATGATAATATAGTTCATGAATTTGAGAATTCATTTAAGTAGTATAATATGTATTAAACAGAATGGGATATATCCAATGTTGATGATTATGCGTGGGGAGATCCTTATGAGAATAACGCATAAATTATCCCGAAAATTATGATGTGTGTATTAATCGACTAACAAAATTGCCGTAAACACCATTGCAGTTAACATTTAATTGAAACAATGGAGTTACAATATGTTAATCAAGATATAATTAATAGTTCTATGCCGCTTGTGTTCATAAACTCGAAAAATGAAAGTGAAATATTTATTACACCTCCAGATTACCCTTATAAACACTGTAAAGTGTCATCTTTGGTAAAAAATAATAGGAAATCAGACAGCAACGACACGGAATATCCCATCCTTCCGAAGCTTGTAAAAACTCCTAGAAAAACATTAGTTACGTATAGTCCTCGAATTGACAGTAATACCGAAAGGAAATTGAACATACCCTTCGAAGATATCATAAATAAAAGAATAAATTCTTTTTTAGATGGTACTACATTCAACAATACGAATTCCTTTTCAAACAACAACGAGCATGACATCGCAAATATATTCACTGAGGTGCCGTTACTGTTATTTTTATACAAACAAACACATTTTAGGAAATTAAGAAGCATAGAAGACACTTTATTTTCGCGCGGCAGTGGAAAAGGAATGCTATTAATAACTACTTAATAAATCATTATATCAGCAAATTTGGCAACAGTTCAGCACAATCTATTAAAGATAGCTTAAATTCTCGTTACATGTCAAATGTTGGTAGTTATAAATACATTAAAATGTTGTTTGGATTTAAGGACGAACATCGAATTAATAGGTATTTAATATTTTAAAGTTTAATTTAAAAGACAGAATGTCCGCCACTAAAGATTGGAGACGATTGAATCCCTTACAAATTAAAAAATTGGAAGAAATTCTTGTAAGATACTATGACTTTTTATACAAAAAACAAGTAATATCAATAGTTATTTTATACTATTTTATAGGAGCATAATGCAAAATTAAAGCGCATGGCTTCCTCGGTATGTAAATATAAAACGCTTTATATTTATTAAGACATCACGCTATTTTTTCGAAATCTTGGCAGAAGCGAAAGAGTGCGAAAGAAAGATGTATGAATGTGAATTATTCGCTGAGGAGAATACATATGGGCGGCGTGATTTTATATCCGAATTCCAGAGGGAAACACAAATGATTAAAAAACGATGGGGAAAGCTTTACACATTTTCAGTTGCTTGCTTACGCAAATCTATGGATAGAAATCGTCAAAACAAATGCGAACCAACCTCAACACCAAACAGAATAAATACGTCCTCTGCTTTATGCGTGAACAATAGTAACGATTATAATGTCAACATTCGCATTGAGAATACAGAAAATAATAGAATTTCTAATAGTAATGGACCGATTAACATGTATACCATGCAAAATCACACAGAAAATACTGCTCCTATGGTGCCATGTGTAAATGATAATAACAATGTAGCCATACCCAGAGCAGATCCTGGAAGTCCCAATTATATTGAAGAGTTTCCTGAACAAGTATATAATTCGTCTAGAGATACCACAATACCATTTGAGGTAACCGCTTCTTGTAGCACTAAGCAAGGGAAAGAAACTAGCACAACACAATTAACAATTCTCGATAATGATCAAACTGATGAAGATTGTAAAATTGAAAATGTGCCAAATGAGGGTTCAGTTACAAGTATATACCATCATATACTTATACATAAATAATTTAGGGGGGTGCAACGTATCGTCTTCCAGTGACGATGTGATCGATGATATGCAAATTTCTGACCGTTTAGACAATAATCAAAAAATCAATAGCGTTCGCCATTATCATAACGATTTTACGGCTTCACAAACCTTTTCAGCAGAATCTCACTATGATAGGAATTCTAAAAGTTACTATGACAATGACGGGGAAGCATCAAACAAACTTAATTCCGTAGGAGGTGTAAATAAATGGATTTATAGTAAGATGGAAGAGAGAGGTGAGTTGGATGGGTATCGTTCAATATTGAAAGAACTTGAAATGCTTTTATTTTCTGGGGAAAATTCTATTTTGGGATTTACGTCATTGCCACAACAACTCAAATGGTTAGACGAAAAAGGTCAAAATCGTTCATCAGTACCACCGAGCCAGGATAATTTTAGAGATGGGACATTATATACGACTTGCTGGTACGCTGAAATTAGGCTGATGAAAATTTTGCAAGGCGCCCTTTATACACTTAGAATGGCGAAAACACGCACTAATGAACTAGTATCGCTTATATTACAACAAATACTTAAGGCAAACAACGAATTATATGAGTTGAAACGGAAATTAGACAATGGCCGCTGTGCCCTTTACAAGAAGCTCAAGCTTCATTGGGCTGAAAGGAATTCCAAGTGGGGGGGATTCCTACCATTAAAAAGGGGATATAGATTGTTGAACATGTTAGGAAAAGGGGGGTTTGCTGAAGTTTGGGAAGTGTTTGACCCTATAACATTAACCGTTCAAGCTGCAAAACTGCATATACTGTCACATGATATGGACGCAATTGAAAGGGGTAACGTGGTTATGAGAGTTAAAAATGAAATAGATATTCATAAAACTTGTAGAACACATAAGCATATTGTAAACATGAAAGCCTGCTTTGAAATGGGGGATAATATGTTGGCAACAATATTAGAACTATGCGACGGTAATTGAACAGCTGAATTATTTTAATATCTTTAGATGGAGATTTGGATCATTATATTAAGTTACATGGGCCGGTACCCGAAAAGCTTGCTTTGACATGGACATACCAAATATTAGAGTAATTTTATCTTATATTTACTTATATTTTCAGTGGCCTTAAATACATGAAGACACTACCCGAGGGGCGGGTTCATCATTGTGTACGTTCCTTCCACTAACCATATACACTAAAGTAGGATTTGAAGCCAGGAAACATATTGAAACATAGGGGTAATATAAAACTTGCTGATTTTGGTTTATCTAAGGTACTTCACATATATCAGTTTTTAATTTACATAGATGGCCACAAATGACTCAAACCAAATATATTGGGGTGGTGGTGGAACTATTTGGTACCAGCCTCCTGAATGTCTTTTGGCTAATATTAAAAATAATCATCGTGTTATATTAACTGACAAGGTAGTATATGTATTAGCAAATAGAAACACAACAGATTGACATCTGGGCTGTTGGATGCATTTTATACGAAATGTTGTTTAATTGGTTAGAGATTTAATGTCTCATATAAACAAATATATAGTCGGCCATTCGGGAGTTTGGGATGTGGGAGTTCATTGTCGGGTTTGAGTTTATCTAATGTCAAATTCAAACTACTACAGAACGCGTATATCAAGAATCAATCAAGGGGGTAAAATTTCCTCAGACGTATCAAATATCCACCAACTGCAAAGTTAGTTATGCAAGTAAATAGCATTTGAAATATATTTCCAGCGCTTGATCGAGAGTTTTCTATCTGTTGACCCTAACGACCGCCCTTCTATAGAGGAAGCTTTAGACTTTTCAATATTTTCGAAAGAATGATACACCTAGTTACTATTAACAAACTTTTAAACACTAAACACGCTCACTATTGGTAATTTTTTTGTTTTGTGTATTGGCTTCAACACTTTGTACTTTTCTATACTAAAATTTGTGCTCTCCTCTTCGAAGTTATGTTTCGACGAACTTTCTTTTATGATTAGTAATTTCCTCGATACACTCATATTACATGGATATCTACATTGAATTAGCCTCTGATTATACCCTTTATTCACTAACCACCTAATATACCCCTTAAACTTGTGAGGATCACGATTATATTTATGGGTTGGGGGATGATCATCTATCTTAGTGTTAAATAACCTTTGAATGCAATCATCTATATCTATGGAAGATATCTCATATTTTTTTTTGATAACAGCGCTTTTTATAGTAGAACACACCACCCATTTACAAAATGACTCAAATGTATAAGCAAAACTACGTTCAATGGTTTTACACCATAGTTTATTGGTGTTATCATAGGAGGTGTTAGATAAATCCGCCTCAATGTTTAATTTATTATCACCTTCAGGTACATTGGTTTCATCTTGTTCAAAATCATTCAGCATCTGATTTATATAACATTTCCAAACCTTTTTAACCATTATAAGGTGTGGAATTTATTTTTTACAATCAAGATAATGTGTTGCACTGATCGTCAATATACAGAAACATAATTACATAATGTAACAATAAATGTGGTTTATGACGTGATATTGTATGAACAAAATAAGGCAGCATAGAATTTAGTCGATTTGAAATCATCTACGGTTATATATTGTATGGGTTAGTTACCACTATTGGTTGATAATTTGCATCACACTCAAGGGAAATATGTGGAATTTTAATTAAAGAAATCACATAATTTTATTTATACTAACCAACAGCGTACTGTTACAATAGTATTCCATGTTGGATGAAATTTATTTATTTGAAATAGGTGTTTATAAAATGGTTGTATATATTAAGAATCCATAGGTCTATAATGGTCGTCAAAGACAGTGATTTAACCAAATTCGTAGCAATCGTGGTGTTTGACATATTTCTGTTTTGTATAGCTCTTTTTGTTTGGTCGAAGTATCGTCATCGTATTATATATCGTGCACACCATGGTTTCTCCAACAGAAACAAAAAGTTTTCCAAATTGTTGAGCGAGTTGGAAAACTTCAATAAGGTAGTATTAGATCATGGAGATGTTAAGCAACCGGGATTATTCGAAAAAAATGGTATTTCTAATTAAATTACTTTTATACATGTTATTCTTGAACATTAACCAGACTTTGAGGGTGAACATAGAGTTGCCGGAGTTAATAATGAAGCTTCCACTGTACAGTTCAATTCTGTTGTAGTTGAACCTTATGGATTGTACGTAGATATATCCAATAACGCTGTAAATGATAGTATACCATGCGCTGACAAGTTACTCAAAGCTCTGAACAAGCTACATATTAACAAGAAATGGTGGCAGTTTTTATTTTCTACAGACTCATGTAAGGTTAAAAATAATGAAGCAAAGTTTTATTTGAAATTTATGAGCCAGAGTTATAAGATACTTCTTGCCTGTTTTTTGGTTTCATTGGTAATAAATGGTTTTGTGTTCGTATATTATTTGATTAATAATAAAAAGTATATATTACTGGTTTATTCAGTTGAAGACATGTTAAATTGCAAAGTTACCGCATGGGCACTGTACTTAATGACCTGGGTTTATTGTCTTATTGCATATTACTTTATATATCACATTAGGAACGATATTATGGTATGGTAATTAAATAGTATATATTAAACTTTAGTCAAAAAAACAAGTTACTGCAATATTAAGGCCTCAACTACATACTATTATGGTTTCTGGGTTCGAAAAAACAATTGTAGATCCAAATGTGATTTATAATCACTTTGACTCATATTTTCCCGGGCAAATCATTGCAGCCCACATGGTTGTCAGGCATGATAAAAGGCTGAAGTAGGTTTACGTTTATTAAATAATATATACCATTTAGCCTAGAAACATCTTTGGAAAATGAAAAACTCCAAATAGCTGGATTGTGCGACATTGTTTCTGCGGCACCTGGCCGTAACTATGGATTCCAATCCGTTTTGATGTCTAAATATAACAACGATGCAAATAGGCATAATCCCGCAAATAATGATATTGATGAAGTAAAATTTGCCCGTTCATCCACTGTTAGCATAAATGATTGCAATATGAAATTTAATAAGGTGAAAAATCTTAATGTTAGGAAGTCTGTTTCCTCGTACAATTTAACTACAGCATTGTTTGAACGCAATACAACCCCTAGATCTAAAAGTGTGATTGATAGGGAATTGTATGAGTGTTATGGAGATATGAGACAAGTGTTCATAAAGCACATGGATAAGCTTGATAAGCTTAAAAAATATATAGATGAAGTATGTTAACGATTCATAAAAAATCTATAAAATAGGAGAGGGGTAAGGTACACAATGTTTCGGCAAGGGTTTGCTTTATATCATTTGCTGACTCTAATCTTGTTTTACATATTTTGAAAGGTTTGAGTCCGGAGCATCCATAATTATATCGTGTAGATTGCAAGATTTTGGAATCAAAGTATAAGTGGGACATATCACCTGCTCCACACCCAAGTGATATTATTTGGAGAAACCTACACATATCGCAAACAAACGTTATATTCCGCACAATAATTTCAAACATTTTAACGGTCATTTTTTATATTGGTGTGACATATATATTATCAAAATTCAATATGATTAAACGCTTTAATAAAGGTGAAACTAATTTGATAGGTACCGAATTTTTTATATCTATTTAAATACATTTTAGGTATACTTGACGGTGATAAAACGGTAAAGAATTCGTTCTGGCACGGTATTTCAAGTGATAAAATTAAATTAGACCTATAGGTTTAATACAATCCTTTGTTACTATTACAATTAATTCTTGTGTTCACCCCCCCGTTATATTGTTACTTTCATATAAAATAGGTTTGAATTAGTTAATTTCACAATATTAGCTCAGGTTTTTGGACACAGGGATCATTTCAAACCTATTTGTTGTTCGTGCATGTATTTTATATGCTTACTATTACAATTTTTGTACCGTTACTAGCCTCAATGATTGCTATTTGGGTTTGTTTTGAACATCACACTCACAAAATATTTAGAGGCTATTTAACGGTGAGATTAATTTATTGTCAGTAGAACTCGGAAAGATGTTAATAAATACTTCTTGGACTTATGGTACGATATATGTTATTAATGCAACATTCTTGGGCACTATTAACCCGTTGTTACAAACATCGCAAATTATAAGTAGGTTAATAGATATTGATATAGTTTAAACTTTAGTACGTTATATTTCACAACGATTATTTAATTTTGATACTAGAACACCACCATTTGATCTGGGTTATTGGTACGCGTATCACTTATCCACATTCACCATGATATTGTTGTTCAGGTATGCATAGTAAGATGAATAATTGAATATATTTAGTGTTTTTGTTCCGTATCTGCTGATATTAGGCGTCGCGTATTTCGTGCTTCGTTATTACGTAGATAGGCACAACATATCTTTCCGTATAAACGAAATACACATGGATAGTGCCGGTAGCATATCTACTTCTGTCGTAAAAGTTATGTTGATCTGTGTATCTCTGGTACAGTTTATAATGTCAGGAGTTTTTGCAAACTGCCAA
Organism: Cytauxzoon felis; assembly: GCA_020283715.1. Lineage (NCBI taxonomy): Eukaryota > Apicomplexa > Aconoidasida > Piroplasmida > Theileriidae > Cytauxzoon > Cytauxzoon felis. Next base: position 78,712 of record JAIQCW010000188.1, read on the forward strand.
GAAATTTTGCCACCGATATGTATTATGCTGTTGCACATAGCACCTGTGGTTAGTCAATGTGTAATATAATCAATCGTATAATGCAGACTACGTGGTTGTTACTTTATGGTTCCAATTGTGATTCCGTTATTGAATCTGTAATATCGTTTTATACAATCAAATTAAAGCCACTCAACAGAAAAATGATTCAAATTATACAAGTATGCTATATGCATCCTTGTGACGTTAATGATCTAATAAATTTTAAGTCTAATAAGTGAAAATTAAATTTAAATATAAATCTTAAGTTAAAAATTTTAAATATTTAAGTTAGTAATGTAGATCGTATTATTTTATTAATAAAATACGGAATGCGTCAGCCGGGAGTCGAACCCGGGTCGCCTGCTTGGAAGGCAGATATCCTAACCGTTGGACTACAGACGCTACGTTAGGGAGAACATTTTAATGGTCACTAATTTTTTATAAAAATCAATTTAACATAGATAGGGACAGGTCACATATTAGAAAGACAATCATTAAAATTTTAAAGGTGACTATCTTATATGTCACAGTACATATTCTATGTTATCAACTAAGAAGATGAAAAAAATGATTAAATTGCTTGATTAACTCATGAACGCTGCAATTATCTTGATACAACCATTGTAATTTATTACAGTATTTTCCCCTTCAAGTGACGTATTAGAATCCTTTAAACTCATGTGTTCGTTAGAATCATTAGAACGAGGTACCTTTACTTGGTCGATAGAAAAATCATTATAATCACCTCCTAAAACTTAGATAATTATCTATATTTTTGAATAAATTAAGTGTCTAACATTGCCTATTATCGCTGTTGATGCATAATTTAAATGTTGGATTTTTTACATAAAATATCCAAGTGTCATTTTTGAATTTGTATTGTTTCAATTTACCGATCATAATGTGCCTATGTAAGACAAAATTGCTGGAAGTTAAAAGTGTTCTACATTGCTGAAGTTAGTATTATTTAAATGAATATTATTAATAAAATGACTTACGAGTGATGCTTCTTTTATTATTCTGGTGGCAGTTTCCTTTCTTATGAATGAATCTTCCAACATTTGGTCCAACGTAACTAGCAGAGAGTCTAGGAGAAACGAGTGTTCAAGAAAGTGATCAAATGCTTCGCTTTCATCTATCCGTATCATTATTTAAGGTATCTTACAAAATTCATATATAAACGACGAAACAAAGACTATATAGATTATTTTATATTATAACTTATTGGGTGTAAATTATTAACTGTGTTGATATAATCGCGATGAAACAATATAATTGTTTATCTTTTAGAATTAATGTTTCACTATTTTAAAAACTTGATGGAATTTTTATATCATGCATATTGTACTCCTTCTGCATATTAATTTGTACTCTAATTCATTTTGGGCATTGTATGCGTTATTGCTTTATATCACATATAATACCCTAATTTTCTTAGTAAAAATGTTACATAATATTATTTGTTTAATTCGAACCTATGTTTGGCTATTTGGGTAATAGGATATCTGCGTTTATATACGCTTGCCTACTATTTTTTTTAGTTAATCACATAACTTTAACTCGGCCATTATATACCTATCGTTACTGTTACTGTTAATTAATGTTGGATTTATATAATTATAGATATACTATATAATTTGCATACCCCCGGTTGTTCTTAGAATTACAAACCCTCATTCCACAACATAGAATTTCATCGTTATTATTGCCAACCAAAACATGAATTGCACGGAGGTGATATTGAATACAGTTAACCGATAATTACGAATGGGACTATATTAAAAACTTAAGAATGTTATGAATTCTAGAAGTGATATTCTATCCCAGATGATCCCTCCAAAGTTCAATTTCTTGTTTTTTAAAGTATCTTTTGTCATCTTCATCTACAATCATCAGGTTAATATAGTGTTTGACAGTTAACTTGTTTTGAACGTTTTTATACGTTGGACACAAGTCTAGACCATTAAGATAAAGTCTAACTGGAATGGATTCGCCTGCAATAATTTGTCTAATACTGGGATGGACTAACCTTTTATAGGTGCCCCATCCATTATTTCAAAATTGGTTATGGTAACTGTCTCATTTATAGTACTACGACCTAATATATTTATTATAACCAAATAATAAAACGTGCCTAGACATATAGATTCCACTCGCTGTATAGCTATCTCCATAAACTTTACATTTATTGAAACCAAAAAAAAGTATACCTAATATTATAGATGAATAGCTAGTATCCATTACCTTTCCCAATATTACATCCCTTAAATGATATTTTGATTTGTTATATTCAAATTCTATATGAAGGGAATCTTCGATACCAACCTGATATTAACAGCAATTGTACTCAAACAAAATACCTCCATCTTTATTGTGTTATTAATTTTTGGCGGCACTCCCAAGTTTTGTATAATAAACGTGGCCTCTTTGCATATATTCCTATTTATTTATGGTGTATAAACTAAAATTATTACCCTCCGTAACCCCTAATTATAGTTATACGAACAAAATAGTACAATTTGATATTTATGCCGGAATATGATTCATTTTCTATTCCCACCAGGGGGAACTTCCACTTGTACTGTTTGCTTTCAATCAACATTCCTTAAAGAATGTTATTTTAAAATTGATAATGTTACCTGATGGTTCTATTTCTTTTGACATGACAAAAAAGTCATAGACTCCCATCTTCTCGTAGAGTGTGTCTAATGGTATATATGGGCAATATATCTATCAACATACCGCTTTGTCCTATTAATTCCACCTTAATTCCACTATGTTCTAGGCGTTTACCAGGTTTCAAACTTAAAAATGCAGTACCACTGATGTCTTCGCCGTCCTATATACATGCATGTATATATATATATAGCTTACAGAAAATATTGGACATTTAACACTTTTTTGAATATTATCTACATAAGCAAATGATCTGCTTGGATCGGCGTCGATCTCTATGTCCAACGAACAGGAACTGCCAAAAAACATAGACAACTATTAGAAAATACATATATAATAACTATTCTAGGGGTTACCATTATTAAATAGTATAATTTATTGCGATGAAAATAAAATAAATATAAGGAACATATTTGCTGAATATATAAACAATATAAAATCCGTGCTTTTTGATGACCACCTGTATTACACCTAACTAATCATCACCATTTTCAATGGTGTTGAAAGGCTCAATTTAAATTATAAATTACTGAAATCGTATAATAGTTATATTTGTAACAATAACCCAAATATGTAACAGAATATAAGTGTCTACCCTTTTTTAAAATTATTATTGCCATTGACACATATGCACACATGTGTCTATATTTGATATTTATTTAACTATGTACTATTGCTCTTTACATTAGAGATATGATTTGTTTATGTAAATACAAAATATATGCTATTTTTATGCGAATGTCTTATTAGGTCATATGCTTATTGGTTTCATAAACGTAGGACCAATCCCCAATTTATAATATGTTGAAATGATCCTGATTAAATATGTATAATACTAATTCAGTAATATTTGTTATTGATTTCCAAATATCAACCTCATTCGTATCTACAATGTCGTGTACGTTCTATGTATATTGATTTTATTAAATAACATCAATTTTACTATGAGTACCTACGTTATCAAAAAATTAATGAATCATTTTGTAATAAATATGGATTGTGATGGGACATTTATATTGTAAGTTGCCCAAATGATACATGTTCATATATCTGATACCATGTCACCACTCTAGCAGGCGCTTTATACTCTTGATAATTTACATAGTGACATTGTTTTTATAATGCCTACACATTCGGATTCTATTCATCTGATTGAAGGAATTGAGGTAAGGTTTCCATATCCACCATATAAGAGCCAGACCTCTTACATGAAATCTGTAATTGCAGCTGTAAAAGATAGTAAAAATGCCCTAATAGAGTCTCCAACCGGCACTGGAAAAACTTTGTCACTAATTTGTTCCTCTATTGCTTGTTTATGGAATTACAAAAACAGTGATAAAAGTGTTTTCAAATCTGATTTTAATGTCAATAGCAATGTTTCATTGGAATATTCTCTATTGAATAAAATGTCTGAGTTAAGGAAGCCGGCAAATCCTGATTCGAAATTATTCAAACAGCGTAATAATGAAAGGATGCATATAATTTATGCGTCCAGGACTCATACACAACTTAGACAAGTCGTGAGGGAGGCGAAAAAAAGCTCGTACAGTAAAGAATTTGCCCTCAGAGGTATAAAAGTGGCTTTATTGGGATCAAGAGACCAGATGTGCATAAATCCTGCAAAAAATAAAGTTTCCGGAGAGGCTTTAAACGTTATATGTAGAAACATGGTAAAAGATCGCAAATGCAGTTATTATAATGGATATAAGACAGGTAAAATAGCTGAAGATATATCATTTTTTGAGTTAATGGACATCGAGGATCTGGTATCGCTCGGTAAATCTAAGAAATGCTGTCCATATTACGCAGCAAAAGATGCCCATGAACTTGCCGATTTAACTTTGTTACCTTACAACTATCTTTTATCACCTACTATACGCGAATCAATGGAAGTTAACTTGCAAGGAGCCATACTAATAATAGATGAGGCTCATAATATTGAATCATTGGCTGAAAGTGCTGCCTCTTTTCATATAAGACAGGTTGATATTGCCAGATACATGGCTACTTTAAGAAGGTTTGCACAATATCACAAAGACTATTTAATATCTGTTTGTTCAAAGGATAATGAATCTGTTGTATCAATTGATCTAGGAGCCCTGGCAAAACTAGCTAATTCACTAAAAAAAATTGATGATTTTTTATCGGCTGTAACTTTAAACGAATATGACGAAAATACCGATTCAATAACAAATTCCGGAGATTCTTCTTGGATAGTGAAGGAGATAAGACGTAAACATGCGATATATAAGGCGAAAACTATTATTGATTACTTGATGGGTGATTTCGGTTTAGGAGCCTTACGAAAGATTCAAATTGATGAAGTTATAAAGCATTCTATAACTGCTTTTTACACCGGGCTTTCAAATTCTAACCAATTCGATGATTCATTTGTTTCTCAGTATAACAACAAGATAATACAAGAAGATATTCAATCATTAGAGTCATTAAGAATTATGTTGTATCACATTTTTTCCAGGGAGATATTGACATGTCCAGAGTATTTTAATGTGTTAATAACTAATGATGAGAAATTTAACAATTTCAAAAGTATGCCAATGAGCCATCCTTTTAGTTCTGGTTGGAATAATAAGATTAACAAATTATCTGCTAACGATCCTCCATCAGATATTCCGGTTTCACGACAGACTATAAATACTCTTCCAAAGATTATGAGTTTTGAATGTCTACAGGCAACGCCTACATTTCTCCACTTGAAAGATGAGGGTGTAAGATCTATAATACTAACGTCTGGGACATTGGCACCCCTGGATTTATTGGAAAAACAGATCGGCGGAAACAAGTTACCATTTGAAATTAAACTACAAAATAAACACGTTATAGATCCATCAAGAATTTGGGCTGGTATAATTACTGGTTATAAGACCGATAACAATATACTAACATCTACATTTTCTACTCGTATGACTACACCATATGTAATGGCGTTGGGTGAGTCGTTATTATCATTTATTAAAACAGTACCCATGGGAGTTTTGGTATTCTTTAGTTCATATCCTGTTATGGAACAGACAGTCTCTATGTGGAAGCAGTTCGGATTATATAGCAAGATGGAGATGATAAAATCTATTTTTATTGAGTCAAAATCTACCACAAGCTCTACTGCAGGATATCATGATTATAACAAGCTTGATAGTTCTTATGCGCAAATACATACACAAATCATGGAGTATAAGTCGCATATAGCCAAAGGTAAAGGTTCTGTATTTATAGGTATTTGCCGTGGAAAAATTGCGGAAGGCATAGATTTTAGTGATGATTATTGTCGTGGTGTTTTTATGTGCGGGATACCGTATCCTAATCGATACGACACAATAACAGCACTTAAAATGGACTATCTTAGAGCGAATGGAAACAACTTTGAATCAAATGACGGTGCGGATGTTGCATCTGATTGGTACGTCACACAAGCCGTGAGAGCGATCAATCAGGCCATAGGGCGTTCTATAAGACATATCAACGATTATGGTGCAATTTTATTGGCAGATTCTAGATACCAGTCATCAACTATTAGACAAAATATTAGTTCGTGGGTATCTAGCAATATCCAAGTTTATCAATCAATTGATGACTCACTGAGTGATTTGAACGTTTTTTTTAAAAAAATGTCAAATGGACAAGGTTTAAATAAATCTTCGAGCGCTGTACCATATGTAAATAGTTATAAATTGAATAATACAGTTAATATTTCGAATTATTATGAACTGCTAAATTTTAAATCCAGGAAGTCGTCGTACAATCAGAACCCCAAGTCTATGCCCCTATCTATTCATAGATCACAAACTCATAATAAAAGATCATATTCGGGTATGAATAATAGTAAAAGAGGGTTAAAAATTGAGGCTGAGACAGGTAATAATGGTGGAAAGAGAGAAACGGATACATCAACTAATGGTGCTTCATGGGCATCGACGGATGAATGGTCCTACACTGAGGAGATACTACCTCTTAATGTTTCCAAATCAAGTTCATCAAAGTAGACTTTAAATGCATTATATACGTCTTGAGTTATGTTTATCAGAAAACATGTGCTCGGTTAACAAGCGTTAAAATTGTAACTGCCACTAATATTTACGGATACATGAACTTATATTCAAGTTAGAAATATTGTGTTACCAATTGTAACATAATTCTTAAATATGATGTGAAATACTAATTTTGTGTTGGTATGGATCTTATTCTTCAATGTATTCGTCGGATTCAGATGAGCCACATGATGATGTAGTCTCAGAGTTGTCATCGGTATATATTTCTGACTCCGTATCGCTATCGTTTCCAATATCGTTACCGAATGTAGTAAAAAGCTCATCAATTATGTTGCTAGGATTGTTTTGGGTATCAGTGTTTTTAGAATCATTGTATTGTGCCAAGTTGTTGATATTGCAAACTGGTTTACGATTATATTTAAACTGTTTCTTTTCACTATTTCGAATATAATCTTCTATTCTAGTTAGAAATGGGTTAGTGGAACGGATCTCCGCTAGATTCATCGAATTCAGAACATTCTTATCGTTTTCCACTAATAATTTAGAGCCATCTGAATTTGATGCATAACTATTTTTGAGACCCCTTAATCTTGAGCATATATATTTAAAATACAATAATGTACACAAACATATAATAACTGAAAAGAATCCACTACCAAAAGCAGCTATGTAGATAGGCAACTTTGTTTCGTCTGCAATAAAAATACTGTTCAAATAATGTTGGTCAACGTTAACATAAACTCCCACAGAGTCCAATAAACCTCTCGAAGTTTCGTTCGTCTTGTATTCCAGAAAATTATTAACACCCGCATTAGAACCATCAACCAATAAAATTCCATCCATCCCTGACGAAGGTTTGAAATTTCTATGATGGTTATAATAAGAATATTTATGTGCTCGCTGATCTTTCTTAATTGATTCCATATTTTCATCATTATACATTTCAGTATCACCTTCTGATAAGGATCCGACAAATTGCTTGTGGTTGTTAATTACAGACAACTTGTGCAACAGGTCATATTCATTTGAACCATGCAAATCGTAAAACGATGATGGAAGTGTATCATAATTGCGATTTAACTCATTATCAACAAGGCTGGAATGATCAGAATTGTGAAAGTGTATTTTATTATCTGACAATGCTTCAATATCTCGATAATTCGATGAAAATTTTATATTGTATGCCGAATAACCTTTATCACTTTTAACTGTATTATCTCTATCATTACCAGATGATAAATTTATGTGAGTATCATTTCTGAGATTAGTCTTTTGCGAATTACTAAAACTACGTAGTTGGGAGTCGCTAATCTTGTTAGAATACTGCATTTCAAATTATATAAAAGGACTAAAAGATATCATATTCCGTTCCTTGGCATCAACAAGTGGAAACTAAATTGATCGCGAAAAGTCCGTATAATCACTTAATTGTGATATCTCTTATAGACCCTAAAACATATATTAATTTAAAATTACCAGAATTAACAGTAAAATACGTAAAATAGACTACAAGTCTAGAAAGAACAATGAATCCACAAAACGATAGAGAGCAATATTAATGAAACATTACATAGTCATTAATTTAATTTTGTTAATGATATATATTACTACATTATAGAGACATTAGCTAATAAAACTTTACAAATGCGTACAATAGAATTGATATAGTTGGGAGATAATTATGCAATCCTATTATAGCTGATTCTTTATGCAATTATATTAAGATATTAAATTCTAAAAAAAATGCAATAAGCCTCGTATTAATAATTGATCATAACAACATCGGATAATGGAATCACGGTAGTTGTAAACTGCATCGGTGTGCATGAAAATTGTAATAATGTAACTGACGACAATCTATCATATTTAAATACTTAGTATAACATTCATCCAAAGTACATCATAATAGGATCCAAACTCGGATAGAATTATCAACATTATTATAAGAATATCATAGGGCACAGAGCGAAGCCCCAACTAGTTCACATGATCTTACATATAACTGTATAATGAATGTAAATATAAAACTCCAGTAGAATAATACTTAAACATATTTTAAATTTTTACTATATAATTTTTACAAATATTAACAATGACTACAATCAAACTTTTACTACAAAGATTCGTGCTTCTTTACCCAAAATATACTTAAACAACTAAGAACCTGAAGATGTTCTAACATTATTTAATTCCTCATTCTTTATTTCACTACTCTTTCCCTTAGTTATTAACATGTCATTTGTTGCTGCCTGAGAATTTAGATGAAATTAAATGAACAAAACAAACATTCAGTGTTGCAAAGTTCTGAGTATTATTAGTTGTAGCACTTCTCCTGGTCACAACTTGATTCTGCATAATCGGTGAATTATATCGAAACCCATTAAAAAATTGTGGAGACAATTGTGTACCGTATGGCATCATGCCTATTGGCAATCCACCGATTTGATAAGTGGGATATGTCAGCCTGGAATGTTGAGGTATCATGACCGCTGCCATTTTAGCTTGGGGAACCATAGGCTGTGTTTGTCTAATGGGAAATTGGTTACCAGTAACCTTCAATGATGTCAGATCACCTAATATATCTCTGTAACTATGCTCACTATTTATTCCCCATCTTTCTTCGTGAGAGTTATCAAAAAGATCCTTATTATCGATGGATCTAAACCCCCTCATATCTAATCTTGGATATTGTTGCTGAAAATTCTATAAATATAAGGGAGGTGAACTAACCATAGTGGTAAATGGTTTGAATTCAATCTTACTATTCGGTTGGATCTGGGGGACCGATTCCATGCTGGAAGTAAATGGAATAGTAGAGATTCGATTCGCCTATTATTTATCTTAATTAAATACTACCACTTACTGTAACTAGTTCAGCTGTTACGAAATTGTCATTGTTTGAGTTTGGTGTAAACGTTGAAGCATTCGGATTAAACTTAAATGTTTTTTTAGTTGTTGTCTCGCTAATATTCTTAGAATCTGAAATAATATAAAGAGATTAACAACATACATACCTCTATTATCATAGTTGACAATTGTTTGTGAAGATCTGTATTCAATAATAATTTAAATCACAAAAACATACTGATTGTTTCTTTCTTCCAGTTTTTGGGGAGCACCAATTGATGATTGATCATTATCTTGATTTTTATTGTTATCAGTACTGTTTTTTCCAGGCTTTCTTTCACTTGATACAGCAGATCTTGCAATATTTGAAATTCTTACACTGGCCGGTTCCAGATTTAAAGCATTTACACCCTGCATATATATATCTATATATAATACAATAACTAACTATCTGTTGGTAATGTTTATCCATAAATTTGGATTTTGTAACATTAGATGAGTTGTTAGATAGATCATTATCTTGCTTTCCAATTAATTCATTAATTTTGGTGGCGTTAACTTGACACTTTTCTATAAAAATTTCATAATAAAAATGAATTTGTAAATAAATATTACCATTTGTCTTTTCGATTGAATAATGCTGGGACAATAGTACCTTTGGCTTGACTTTTGTTATTTGATTAATCTTATCCCTCCTTTTACTATCTTTGGTGCCTTTATGAACTGAGCTTGCTTGATATTGGTCACTATTTTGGTTAGAATATTCTTCATCTTCCAATGAATTCTCCAAATGAGAATAACTACCCTCACCGTTGTTTTGCATTATTTCAGCCGCCAATGCATCAGCACGCTCTGCGACATTTTCTGGTATACTATTTATATCGAGAGGCGTAGTGTATAATTCTTCATCGTAGGTTGTAACAACACCATATTCTCTATTATTTGTCCTATATTATAAAAATTAGTAATAAAAAAAACCCACTCAAATTGATCCCACTCTACACTTTCGGCATTATCTAATTCATACAATTGAGAATCATCAACGGCTGAATAATAGACTATGGTTGATTTTAACACAAATAACATACGTTCCGAAGATCTCCACTCCAATAGTTGTTCGCTAGATTTAAATTCTTTTGCAGATGTAATTTCAGAATCAGTTTTAAATTTATTATTGGAACAAATTTTCCTGATATGGGCATTGGGAATATCATTTTTATTCGTAATTATTGACTTATTTGTACCATGAGCGGAAATGTAATGGTATTCGGATCCATTAACGATCATTGGGCGTACGTTGCAATGTTTTTTTCCATCCTATATAATTATATGCATCTATTCAACCATACAACTAACTTCATTTGCTATCGCCCTAGTAGTCAACGCAATATCTATTGCCCTATTATTGCCCCTGCTCGTAGGATCAAAAGCATGAAACACTCCCTTAATCTTATTGCCATTTTCAAGGTTAACTATGATATCCATTTCCTATAGAATTAACATTAAGTGATACATTATAACAAACAATTAAAGATGATAAAGCATGAACCATGCGCTCTTCATTTATCCTAGAGACCGATATCCCTCTTTTTTCAAATTTGTTTTGATTTGAGGGATTACCTGACGAATTGGTATTCATAATTATAATACTAAACAATAATAAATATATAAATGATGTTCATGTCGTGTACATAAGCCTGTCATTTGAAACAATATATCACTTTATTGATATTACAATAATCAAATAATTTTAACAGCTAAATTTATCAACACGGAGCTATATTATGGCAGCATATAAAATGTATTGGTTTTGCCGTGGGGTCTAAGGAATTTATTTTATTACTATTCTGGATTAATACCATTTATATTCATCTTCTATATTAATATTAATGCATTTATATTATAATGTTAATATTTTATGATTGGAGTACATATGTGTAAACGTTTGACGTATTTATACCATAAAATTGTCTCGTAGACATGTATAGTTTCTTATTGGTAAATCAATATTTCTTACAATTTCGTCTTTAAACACTGATTATATCTTGGAATTGTTACTATGTAATAATAATTATTTATCCTTATCTTTAGTTTACCATTGTTTGACTGTTTAGTTTTCTATCGTTAAATATTATCCTCACAAGTTGAGCATTTATATTTATTTGATATCAATGATTTATCATGAGGTCATTTTCCAATCTGGGCTTTATTCAGAGTAATGAACTATTTTCGAATATTTATCGCAATTTCTCCATCATGGATTATTATCGATCGGTAAAACCCTAGCTAAAACTATAACTATCGTACTTATTCTATTTTTTACACTAACTATTATAGGTTAGACCGGTGCCCTCAGGATCTTATTCTAACAAGTTCTTAGGTGATTTTGTGGCTGATCCAAGTTTGTTACCTTTTTTAGTTTATTTACCATATAGAAAATGAGATACGTAAATCTGTTAGACCCTATTACGGACCGAATATAACGTCTAGACAACCAATTCCATCAACTGTACGAATGTAACTTTTGTGTCATGATAAATAGGTCACTACGATAACGTGGGAAAATCCTGTTCAACCACCAAATCCAAAAGTAGTCAGGGTTGCTTTGTTGGGGCATCCTAATTCTGGTAAACTTATTATTTGTAAATAAGATTTTAATCTATATCTAGGTAAAAGTTCACTTATGAATGCGTTGTTGAAGTCAACAATAGCGGCGACTTCCCCTAAAGTGAATACCACAAGGTATAATATTTTGTTTAATAATCACTTTATTTGTTCATATTTAATATAGAGAATCTATAAAGGGAATATTAACAACGGGTGATGTTCAAATTATCTTTATAGATTCCCCTGGTATATTTATCATTTAATTGCCTATAATTTTCCTAGGAATAATTGCATCCCATAAAAGAAAAGTATTTTGCCGCCAACTTGTTGAAACTGCTTGGAACTGCTATGTAAGGCTCAGTTTTATAAATAACACTCTCCAGGAGGAAGCTGACATATGTTTATTTGTAGTTGACGTGGTAAAACGGCCAACTGGTGATTTGTGCGAGGTATTACGTTATTTAACATGCTCCCCGTTATCCAAGTCAGGTATTTCAATTAAATGTTATAAATATTTACTTATTTTTATTTTATAATATCTAATGAAAAATACAGTTCATGATCACCACTGTCATGATTCAATATATACCGATATGAATAAAGGTGATATTTCAATGACCCAATCTATTCCAGTTGCATTAGTTTTGAACAAGGTAATTTGCACGCGATCTACACTTCAATAACAGGTTGATTTGGTATCTCATAAGAAATGGATAAAATCGCGAATGAGGGAACTAAAGTATCTTAACTTATAGTTTATCATTATCATTTAGTGTTCATGGCAAATTCTCTGCTGTTTTCTTTACCAGTGCAAAGAAGGATATTGGACTCCATCCAATTTTAAGTTATCTAAAAAACTGTTCAAAACCAAGATCATGGCCTTATCCAGGTGATATGGTAAAATAGCTTTATATTACTCATTAAAATAACAGATTACAACACAGAACAAAGTACAAATTGTCGAACAACTTATTAGGTATTATTGAAATTTCAAACAATTCAATATACAAGAACATACATTTTCTGTTGGTTCAACAAAGATCTACCATATCGGATTCAGCATAAAATAATAGGCTGGACATATTCCGATAATGGATCCTTAAATATTGAATCCGTTTGTACGAGTTCAATCTATATTTTCAAAATTTAGGAACTGTATGTAAGGACGTGCAAAATGGCAAAGATTGTTTGTGGTACCAGGGGAAGGATAGTAAAGCAATTACAAAAAAATGTGTCACATAAACTATCTAAACTATGGGATGAAACGGTTTTTTTGTTCGTCCACATTAAAATTAAAGATAATACTTGAGATTTATTCACATTTCAATGAATCTTCTAGGTTAAAATTTGGCCTATAACAACATTTAATTGACACAACAATAAAAATACCAAGTAAACGCGGCGGCCTTGAATTCTCTATTCGGCAATTTAGAAACAAAACTGTCCTACATAAAATTTATAACTAATTTATCATTTAAGTACCATGATTATAGCATATTTTGTGAAATTTGCAATTTTATCAGAATTCACTGATGAACAATCATTATTATAAAAATATCTGTACAAATCTCTGATTTGTTTAATTTTACTAACACTGTCATGATTTTTTTGATGAGGGTGTGGTCATTTTTTGATTTGTAATTTTCGAATGCCTCATCAAGAGCTAGACATAATCCCAGCGTTTTGTGCTGCATTTCTTCTAAATTACTTCTAAATTGGAGTTCTCCAATCTAGGGGATGAATTATCATTCAGTAAATAACCACTTACCCCGTTAAAACATAACAAATTTTTCATATGGAACCATAAATATTCCCAGAGAAGATACTTTTCTGATTCCAAATTCTGTTAATAGTAATTATGCTTAATAAAACATACATGCTTATGAAATCCTCTGTGTAGCAGCCATACATGAAAGATAGTAAACAGAAGTTTGTTTGTTTGAATATCGTAATGAAACCTAAAATCTAACGAATTATGTGAGTTAGAGTGACTTGATACAATTTAGATAGTCAGAAGATTCCCCTCGGGAAAAAGATAATAGTACGAAAGGGCGAATCTTTTTCATAGGATCCGTGAACATGTTCCTATATATTTAATTTAGAGAATTATAAAAAATTCTGTAACCTTATTTTGTACAAATATGTATCATTTTTGTCTGGAATATGAAGTAGGTATTTATAAATGTTACTTCCATCAAAATCATATCCATTACTAATGCCAGAAGAATAATAAATTTTCTTTAATACAAATAAATTAAAAAAAACAGCGGGCTGCGACCTTTTAATAATCATATTAATAAATGTAAAGCACAATACGTTTATGAAAGGCAATGGTACTATACAACCAAAAAATATGTTATTAATCAGAAGAAATTCAAACAGAAAGTATATTAAAGTGGCGGTTTGAAAATTCCTTTTGTAAATTACATTTGGCAAAGAGTTGTAATCATTGCACGTTGCTCTTGAACTTGGAGAGCGCTAGGTAGTACTCTATTTTGAATACAGAGTTGAAATAAGTGAAGGTATTTTTCAATCTCTTCAGATTGGTTTGCAGTAATAATCATTTGCAAGTGATCGGATATTTTGTTATAACAGTGGATGTAAAGTTCGCCTGGCATATGATTATTCTCTAATATAGTGGGCAAACAATTGTTGCACAGGTCCGAAAGAATATAATTTAAGGCAACCTTAGAAACGTTCAAGCGATTAAAATCCTTGCTTTTTTTAGACATATCATCGTTAGAAGCGTAGTAATCACTATGTTTTTCCATACCTTGTTCAATATCTGTAATAATGCATAACGATAAATTAATAACAAACCATAAGAACTTCTAGATTTACTATTCCCATCTTTAGAATACGATGGTCTATCATAACTTTTCCCTTGCAAACTTTTTCCAGCAGTCTTCCTACAGTCTATTGCCAAGAGCCTAGCTTCTTCAAAACCAAAACGCCCAACTGAAAAGTATCTATCCATTCTTTTGCGATTTTGATACCATGTAGCAACCCAATATTGATGATTAGCATCATATCTAACACCCATTACCTTGGGTAGCAATTTAGCCCTTCTAACCAATTCATTCGCTTCGTCTTTGTTTTTCCTTCCTTTGGATATCATCCTCCTGGGTGGGTCAGGTATGACATTCATCTCCATACCCATCTGTATACCGTGACCTTGTAAAGCATCCGATTGACCAACGTCAATCATTTTTTGGTGAATTACGTTACTGTGGACACCTATGTCTAATTTGTTAGCACTAGGTAAAATAATACAAACCTGAATCATTTGGATAGCCACCAACCATTCCTGAAGACATATCATAACTCTGAGTTTGAGAAAAATTCTATAGGAAGTTTAATTTAAAAAATAATCAAAACATACATGATCCAACTGCGACATATAATCCGATTGATCACTATCACCAACTTTCATGGAAGAATGATATCCCTTTTGTGTGATTTGTTGCATCTATATAAATATGAATTATTATAAAGACAAACTAACAACATTATCTGAGCCATGTAAAGCCATTAACCTGGGGTCTTGGACGTCATGCGGAATTTCACCGTTGTGTCTTAAGGAATCATCACCCATTGATATATACCCAGACGATTGCCAAGAACCCTGATCAGTTAATCCAACCTGAGAGCTCCCATCACCAGAAAATTTGCTAGAATTTTCGTCATATATTTCCTGTCCAGATGCCAATTTGTGTGAATAATCTACCGATGAATGAATACTATCAGGCTTATCCATGCGATTAGAAACGTCTGAATTGGGTCCAAAACCCGGATTATTTTGGTTCTTTACCGTGGTATAATCGAAACTTCCGTCAGTCTCACTCATTGATTTTAGTAATAAATATCATTAGATTCAATTTATGCAAGGAGAAATAGATCTGGATGATCAGTTCACCTTCTATATTCAAAATATTGATGTCACATTTAAAGTTAACATTAACTTTATATCCTTTTTATCCCGAATGAAATGTAATTAAATAAAAACCTTTAAATTATCGATGAAATACAGTTCTAATATTGCACATTAGATACAATAATATATAGTAATAGTAAAACCTAATTGCGGATCAATTAAAACCTACGTAATTAATGAAAATTGCATAAAGATCTATAAGTAGACCAAAATAGTTATATTGAGGACCCTAGGTTAAAGATAAAAAGGCGATCACAAACACATGAATAAATTAAAACCAGATCTATATGCGGGTTTATATAAATAGATACGCCTACATCAAGTATATAAAAAACGTCTCTATTCTTATAAATCAAGGAAATGAGCAGGTAAATATGCAAGCGTATTAATTAAGCCACATAAAGATTCTTTAATAACTGAGAGGTAAAAAATCAGTTTAGCAACAAAAGACATTAATATCTGTAATAATATATAATTTGAAAGTCTAACAAAAATGAATTTCTGAATGATACATGCGTATAATGCAGCCTGCTGGTAAATACGCTTCAAAGCTAATTTGACATTAACCACCAATAAAGATACATATAACATAAGCGTAATTCGCTTATAGTTTTTTAAAAAATGATAACACAAATATATATCGTGGAAATCGCTGCTAAAACGTAGTCTTATTGCTTTTATGCCGTTATGACACTTCGGCCCCACGGATTCTGAATCTATCCCCACAATACATGAGAATCCGGTATTTATGACTGATACAGCAATGCTGTATTCGCCTTTCGCTTATATTCCCTTCGCATTGTAGCTATAACACTGAGGTCTCAATTATGTATTCTATTATTGAATTTTATATTCAGCTTTTATAACGTATCCACTTTTATCTAGATATTGCTAAAAATGCAATTAAAATTGGCATTTATTTTTGGTCTACTATATGCCTTATGTTTGAGTTTAATTTATATTTTACCTTTACGTAATTTTAGTTATTCCATAACTGAGTAATCGCAAGCTACACACAGATATATAATAAGTGGTTTAGTACATTATGTCGTTTGGCTATGCATTAGTTTAGAACTAACTTAACTGTAAGTAAATTATTTATTGTCTAATTATGGCATTGTCTCGTATCGTTATTGGTAGCCCCGATGCTTTAAATTGCTTGTTAACTATTGTATAGTCCCTGTCTATGGCGGATATTATTTTGTCTTTCATAGAGTTGTCTTTGAACAGTAAATGTGATAGAAGAGTTGTGGTTAGTATTCCTTTGGATCGTTGCTCTAGTATATCTACTATTTTTGGTCCTAATATTCCTTTCATGCTGTCAGTTAAACAATTTACGACTCCCAAGGAGTCCAATTTTCTGAAATCTATATCGTCAAACCACGGATGAGAAAGTGCTTCCAACGCAGAAATGCGTTTGTGTGGGTTGTATTGTAACATCTTTAATAGTAGATCTAATCCAATATCATCTATGTTTCCTTTAAGTGCCATTCTCAAGTTTTCCTTCTTGTCTGAGACATGGATCTGATATAAACTCCCATTAAACGGATAGTGTTCTGATCTAATATATACAAGCAACACAATGAAAAAAACTTACGATGAACAGTTTTTCCACTCCTCTTCTGTAGGTCTTCCAAAGATAGTAACTATCCTTGTCAAGACCTGAAAATCGGAATTTCCATGAAACAAAGGTTGACCAGTTATCATTTCAGCAATTATACAAGCTGCACTCCATATATCGACATTTATACCATAATTATATGACTAAATATTACATGCAACTAGTTAATAAAACATACAAATGTTGAACTGTCATTCAAATCAGATGATGAAATGGACATGGAACCTAAAATAACCTCGATAGGTCTATAAAACATTGTGCATGCCGTCGGAGTTACAGTTCCATGTAAAGACCTATATTCTCTACCTAATCCCCAATCACCAACCTTCAGAACAGGATACGGCCCTGTACTATCAAGCATTATATTATTTGGCTTCAAATCGCGATGTTCGATCTAAAAGTTCATCGAATAAATTTAAATAAATTACTTTAGAGTTGTGAAGGAATGCTAGACCGTTTAAAAGTTGAAATGAATACCACTTGACTTCAGATATGGTGAATTTCTCGGCAGCTTTGGACAATCGTTTGCATATCACTCTGCCCAAATCCCCCCCTAAATATCCAATTAAATATAATCATTGAAACAACCTTTACAATACTCGTACAATCCTAGCACAAAAATTTGGGATTCTCTAAATGGATAGAATCTAAATTCTTTCCCCGATATTTTGCAGTCTTTATTGTTTTTGAACATTTCTTCAAGTTGTTCATTCAGTCTTGTGCATATTTCTTTATGTTCACCTAGAGAAATTAGAATAGGAGAAAGCCAAACTCACCAACAAAAATGTCTATCAATTTGATGATGTTAGGGTGGCCACTACAACTCTAAATTAATTATTATTCTTAAAATTGATTAGCATTACCTTCATTATACTAAGCTCCCTAATTGTACCAGATGTAAAACCTTCTTCTAACATTTGCAAACTATCATCCTTGAAATATTTAATTGCATAATCCGTCTTCTTATTTTGGTTACTAATATCATCAAAAATGTTTCCAGCCAAGAAATCGCATCCCATGTCCATGCAAATATTTGCTGTATTGTCGCTATTTATAGTAACGGTTTCTGTGTTATGCAGGTTTGGCTTCGAACAGACTGATTTTGGATCCACAAAAGTTTGTAAATCATTCTTATTTCTATCATTAATAGTATTTCTCCGCTTAATGGAGAAGCTATCGTCATCTGAAATCAAATATCCTCTGAATATATCTCCATAAGCTCCACATCCAAGTTTTTCGCCAATTTTTATTATTGAGTTAATTCCTGGAAATTTAACATATTCCCCGGACAAATTACACTTAAAATCAACATATCTACATGTATCATTGACCTTTGGCATAATCTGTAAGTAATGAGGTGGGTATCATGAACTTTACTAAATTAGGCAACCCAGGTGTGTAATGAGAAAGAGGCCGACCCCATCCTGATAATATCTACGGGAGGATTCCGGAAGAAACACGCCTTATTATAAGTGCCTACATTCTCCTTCATATAATTATAAAAAACTACTATAAACAACATTATATGTGTAAATTGGCTTATATGTGTAATTGTCTAAATCGAACGCATATGAACAATACATACATTCAGAACAAATATTAGTAACTCACACTTGTTCATATGCTAACTTAACTTTTATAGATACTTAAATTTTATGAAATGAAGTCAGTCATTTAATTCGGAATGAATCATGTTTGGAATCCCTGTTGTGAATGTGTTATCATTAGCTAATTTATTACCCTTATTGATTATGTACTCCCAAGAACATAATGGACAAACTAATCTTCCTTCTAATATATGATACTTAACATTGCAGTATTATGCCATGATGAAACTTACATTTAATAGCGCATAATGTACTGCTGAAATGAAATTATAATTTTCCAAGTCTTGGTCGACATATTCCCGTGGTATATCAATATTTAACTAATTAGTTTAAATAAATAAGCTTAAAACCCTACCGATGTAGCTGCTCCATAAAGAACGTTGTAATCTAGTCTTGGAAGTATCTTCTTGATAAACTCTCTTTGAACCGGCTGACTATCGATTTGAAACGAGTTTTCTTCATCTTTTATTATTATTTTAAGTGGGTATCCACCCGAACATTTACTCCGGTTACTGTAGTATTCATGTTAATTACAACTATAGACCCTTCATACCAAATAAGCATATTATGAGTTATTAATCGCATTCCTTATAAAACAATAATGAATATAAAATATTTACAAGTGTTTATGTGAATAAAACATTAATATTATTAACGGATAATGTTGTGTTGTTATTAACGCCAACACAAACTGTGGTTAACTTGTTATACATTAAACTAAGGATCCCTCTTACATATTCTTTCATGCTTAGCATCCAACCTAGATGATAGTGATGATTTATAGGATGTAGGTCTTCTTGCATACTCCTAAATTATAAAATAATGTATCATGACATTATAATAACCTTTCCTATAGCTAAGGCCTTTTCACGTTCCCTTCTCCTGAATTCACGAATCAAATCTTCCCTATTACCACTTTTACTACCAACTTTGCGATATTCTTCATCTTTGTCTAATATATGATTAGGCGATGCGTCAATCTCTGATTTTTTTCTGTGTTTGAGATGTCTGCCTACAGAATCTTCGGAATCAGATATGTATTTTTTGTGTGCCAAATTATCGACTGAATCACTGTCATGATGTTCATCAACGATACTTTTTAGGGAAACATAACCGATATCTAATGTTTCCTCGGTGCCATCCTCGAGAAGTACGGAAACCAATGGATATTCATAGTTCCCATCTTTAACACAAATAATTTCACCATCCAACCAATCACCTCTAAAAAATACAAAACTAAATAAAACGACATACTTGGAACAGACAGATACTAAAGCTCCTTCGTAGAAATCATCTATGATATCTAAATTAGTAATTCGACGCCTTCTATGACCTTCCATTTCCAAGAGCTGAACACCAATCAAATTCTTGATTCTAACGGGTAGTCTCGGAAGCACTAAAATGTTTAGAAAATCGAGCTGATAAATATACCGGTATTAAAATATTTATCATTCATTAATAAATCTTCAACATATTTTCCAATTGTAACTTGATTTTGTTGATCAGCACTAATTATCACTACTTCGTCATCCAAAAAATAAGGTTCAAACCACATCCATAACTATTAAATATATGTATATAAAATAATAATATACCTTATCTGGTGGTAAAACATATCTCAAATATAAAAATCCACAGCATCGTGGATATGGCGATTTAGAATTGTCTAGCAAATGTAACATCTAAAATAAAACGATGTAAAAAGACAAGGATACCTGTTTTTCAGTAAGTTTCATGGTGAAAAGTTTGTACAGACAACAGAATAATGTAGATGGTGCTCTGGTCGCAGTTGAACAATATGGTTCTGCGTGAGTAGCGTATTGAACGATTTCATCTACAATTTCATTAAAACATTGCATTGATCTATAATATAATGGAATCAAAGTTAACACACATACGATAAAGACTTGTAGTATTCGGATGACAAAATGTTGTTACGTAGTAGAGTGTTCATATTGAATGTTGTGGTATTGGTCCTAGAAATAAATAGGTTAAAAATGAACTTTCTTACATTGGTAACTGATTGCGCTTATCTTCAGTTTGTTGTGACATCTGTTGTTTTTGGGCTAATCTACTTATTTCATGAACAGATGATTTGTACTTTCGACAAAATTTACAGTTAAGATCCGGCTTCTCTATAATAATCAAATTAACTGCAAAATACAGCATACTATGCATGTGGCATCTTTGTACTGTTTCAAATATTGATTTGTCAGATGGATCTGGGCCATATTCTTGACCAATGTCTAAAATTATATATATTGTTAATGTACCAAATACCTGAAGTATTATAAAATCCATAATTGTAATAGTCCAAGTAACTGTAATGATGTATTGACGATGTGTTATCGGAATTAAATATAGCCGAATCAGTTTGATTTGGAGAAATTAAATTGTTATTAAGGATTAAGGAAGATTCGAAGGAATCAGGAGTAGAATTGTCCGGCAAATTGATATTATAATCATCACTGCTAGACATTTTAAGAAAATACTAATATACCATGAAAATAATTACTTTAATTACATGTGTAATTACAATGTGAGGAATAATTTACATATAAAAACATTATTTTATATATGATTACCCAACCTATATAATTGAGCCAAATCGACTTAAAATTATTAATTTATATTCCATTTCCTTTAGTATCATTGTATAACCATTTTTATTGTATTCATTTTTGACTCCATTTCAGTTTTTGTTTTCCCATTATTATTGAAACGTTGCACTGTTATAACAATCCAGAAATATTATTTTATAGTCACCCTAATATTAAATTATTCATCTAATAATTGTGTTTTATAAAATTGATTCTAAATGTGTAGATGATGCAGATGTTCTGATAAATGTTGTTTGATACACTAATATTCTTGATATATATGAATTTTTATTCACTTGCATAATTTTAGAATATTTTATTTGACATATCTACAATTAGTTCGTATGTGTACTTTAACTTATCATATGGGACCTGCGATCACAATGCGTTTCTAGTTTGACCATTAAATGATTCATGTCCAATAATTTAGATTATAAAATGGAGGTTTATAACCATTCAATTTCATGTCTAATATTGTTTACTAACTATTATGCTCGTGTATCTTGTCATTTTCATCATTGTATATTAAAACGTTATATTGCTCATGTTGTATTTCTTTAACATTCATTTTGCTACAACGACACTACATCAAAATGACCATTGATACTTTAGTCGTTGATACCACTATGTCAATTGATCTACAGGATGGTTATCTTTCCAAGTCGAATTTCGAGAATGCGGATTTTAATTCACAGAAACTTTTAGTCATTAATCTCATATCTGCTATATCTCACAATATTCGTGAAAAAGAGAAATTGAAACGTGACAAATCGTGTTTGTTTCGAATTTTGTATAATATATCTATCATATAGCAAATCCACTGGCCCATATCAAAATTTCTAACAAACTTGAATCTCTTATATCCTCTGCCTATAATGAGATGGATATTTTAAAAAGTATTCTAGTAAAAATACAGAACTCAAAGCGGTTGAAAAGCAAATACACCGATACTGACTTGAATGGTTTCAGTGATACTATAAACAATCTTTACGGGAACATATCCACATTTGAGTCGTCCATCCGATACAAATCATCTGGGTCAAGTAAGAGGATTAAAGTTGACCTCGACCTTAAGGACACGTCCGAAGATAACAGTTTGTTTTATTTCCTAACGTATATACCATACAGAACCTTTATCGTTGGTCGAACAAAGGCAGGCAACAGAATCAATTCGGCAGTGGAGAGAAAGAGATGAGGGGTTTGATAGACAGCTACAAGAAATAGGAGAAGCAGTCGATAGAATAGGTAATTTGAACATTGTGTATTAAAGATGAGTACAGGTGATATGGCATCTCAAATAGGTCAAAAGGCGATGGATCAAGCAAAAAATGCAATAGAAACGGTATCTAAAGTACAAGAAACTACAGAAGACATATCAGCTGTATCTCTTAAAATAAAGAAGGTACTAAAGAGACAAAGAATAATAGAAATTTACTTCCGAATCACACTCATTGTAATTCTTTTAGTGCTTGTCGCTGTTTTTACCTATTTACTTCTGACATATTTTAGAAGGTAGATAATATAAAACTTATAATATCGAATTAAGTCTACAATTCATGTGCTAATTACGCTGCTTTTTTTGTACGCGATACTGTCCAATGATAACGGCGTGATCTCTATGATAAGGCTCCAGTGATAATTGTTCCCTTGGACGGCACTGCTCTTTACGAAGTTTGTCAACCTCGGCTATTAAATCTATGTGCCTATGAACTTTAAACTTACCAGCGAATACCGCTTCAGGGCTTGCAGTAGAATCAACACAATTTGCCTTAATTGAAATGATGTACCATCCGGAAGGTTTCAAAAAATGGCTTGCGTTAATCGCAACGATTCTAGCCTGATCTGGCTGAGCCACATCAGCAAAAATAACATCGACCATTCCGACTAGCATTCTGTATCGTAGTGGCTGTCTAGCATCCTCGACGATAGGAACAATATTTGGTCGACGTTTGGCCTAATTGTAATATACAATGAACAACTTAAATTACCATGTTTGTTAAATCCCTGGCAGATCTGTGGGAAAATTCCACCGCATAAACAATACCAGTTGGACCAACCATATCTGAAACGTGTGAAACAGTAGTCCCATTAGCGGCTCCTAAAAAATTTAGTATACAATTCAACACCAATTGAACATACCCAAATATAATACTTTTGAACCTATTCCAATTGGCATATTAGCGACACCTCCAATGATGGTAGCACCTAATTTGGAACGAAATGGGTTCCACATCCTGTATTCTACCTTTTCACCGGCATCATTCTATAAATTTATAACAAAATAAAAAATCGTCATTGTACCGTAACTTCTATGCGTTTTTCACCGTAAATAGATTCTCCTACGACCATGTTTCTTGTGACTAACGCATCTGACTTTCCCTTAGCTATATAAACGCCGGGAAAACGATGTGGAACGACTACAACCTTGTTGTTGTTCCCAGAATTACCACCTTTTCTTCCATATCCGATGCCATCTTTTACACCCTTAAATTTCCGGCCTTAAAATAAAAATATTTGGCTATTTAAATATAATTACCTCCCTTATTCTTGTTTGTGAATCCTACGGAGTGCCCACGCTTAAAGCTCTTTTTTCCTGCAAGAAATAAAAATCACGAACTAAAGAAGGACAAACCGATCATTATCTACAAAAAAATTATGATCAATTTACAGTGATAAATAAAACATTATGATTATAGTGCTATCTTATTAGGTTAATGTTATGTAATATTTTCGAACATTTCCCCTAAAAATAATTCTTCGTGGCCCTTACAATTTTGAAACTTCTAAGATATTGACCGCTAATCTGCGATATAATTCCATTGGATTCGGTAGAGTGAAAATGATGTTGCTCGCCGACCACTTCTATTTCTACTTCGCCTCCATCGTCATCCTGTACATTACTGTTAATCCATTTTACAATTACCAATTTTCCAGAGTGAATTGCCGCTCTACATAAAGAAGAAACTGGGTTATATATATATGTTCCATAAACGTCTGCATCTATATTTTTGCATCCCGAAGGACAATGCAACAATAGTCGCGAACCCGGATTCATATTCAATACAAAAATAGCATTATCTGTATTGTATTACAAAAAAGTTATGATAATACCTATGCAAGAGAGATGAATTTGTTGTGGAGCTTCATGGACCGTAAACGATCTCAGATATGGGATGTTTGATTTTTGACTAGTAATACCTACAAATCATTAATATAAGCACAACATAAAGATACCGTAATGTCCATGACATGATTTATAGCTTGTAAGTCCTCTTAATATTGTTATTATCGCTTCACCACCTTCTTTCTGGGTGGCGCCAGAGTGGATTGCAGCTTTGCATATCGGACTGTCCGATGTATAGACCTTGCTACCTCTAATAGGAACGGGTGTATCCATACACGAATTGGGGCAAGAAACCAAAAACATTTTCCCGGTGGGCCCATTAAAAACCTCTTTGTCAATGGTATCATCACACATTAGAGAAATTGACGGATTGGTTGTCATAATATATGGATCATATTCCGGCTTATTTTCAACACATTTGCTTAGACAAACATTTCCTTCTGTCGTCAAGCGTATGTTAGATGTCTTATTGTAGCCAATAAGTTCTGTTTTATCGAATTCTTGACGTATCTGTTCCGGTGATAGAACTTGGTCAAACGCCTTAAAAACCATGATTTGGCCAATAAAATAATCAGCGTCTATGTCTGCAGATTTGCCAATAATAAGATCACCCTGAAAATCTAAGATTTTCTGTAATAGACGAACCTGAAAGTTCAAATTTAAATCAGATTCTAGAGTATTGGCTAGTTCTCCATTCACAAATATACTGATGTCATGAGTAACGCTATAATACGTTACAACTAAAACTATTCTCCCTAATGTAAATCAATAATAAAAATCTAATAAACAAACTTCCAATAACAGGAAAATAACCTGTCTTTAACAAGTTTGCTTTACAGTTTTCTTGTAAAATAATTTCACCCATATTATCTATGGCACATATCAAACCTCCACAGTTCTGGAAGGAAAAAATATCATTCCATTGACCTATTCCACCTGTAATATAGTTAAAGGACAAATATTACAGCTACCTGTTGGAATTATTTCAATTATAAAAGTAAAATTTTTAAACGACTTGATTGATTTTGAACCCGGATAATCTCTGGTATTAACATAGTCAAATGATTTGCCATTGAAACCTTCAAAATTAAATTGAGATTTGCTATTATATACCTTTCCATTCACGTGGAGGGGTCCATTCATATTTACAAGAAGGCATAATTGGGAAGTCTTGTGGAGAATGTTCTCCGATAACTAAAACCATTATTCTATAAAATTTATGAATCAAACCTCGAGGGTGTTCTTTATCCTTTTCAATGACAGACCTATTGTATTTCGACCTTACATACTTGGTCGGTTTAGATACGATAACTATATGTCAATGATATGTTCATCAAGTTAACTAACAGGCCGGGGATTTTAAATCGTAACTATTATTTGATACGTGGATGCTAGATATACCATTCATAAATGAACCATAATATTCAGGCTGAGGGGTAGCAATAACAACTATAACTTCGCCTCCATTATTATCGATTATACCAGAATGGATGGCAGATTTGCAAATCTTTAGAATTTTATTAATCCTGCTAATAAACGTACGGGGGAATCATTTGTATATATAAATGTACCCTTAATCGCTGACTGTTCGTTGCTATGATGATATGAACCACTGTTATTTCATAACATACGCGCAATCTTGTGGGCAAATGGCGAGCAAATATTTCCCGATGGGATGATGGAATTCTGAGCGTGACAAGATATTATCGTAACATGTTAAGTTCAAGATTTTATCAAACTTTTTAATTTGTGGGACAAAATTTTCGACATATTTAAAACTTCTAAACTCACTAGGATCACCATTACCTTCGCATGAAATTATGACATCTTGATCGTGTGTACAATATATATCATCGTTGTATTCGTGTTTACATTGACTTAAATGCTTTTCGGTACCTATAAATAGCTTAAATGTATATTCATATAAAAACCATCGCATTGAAAATTGGCGGCAGATATCTTGTTTAAATAAGGTGCACACAAATTAATACCGTTTAAATCAGAACACTCATGATCAGATAGTCCACCATTCTATAACTTTAGTGAATTTAAGAAAGAAATATTAACCTTTATTCCATCGTAACCCATTTCTATACAAGCTATAGTTTCAGCGTTTTTATCCCACGATTCATTGCATATACTTCCAAATCCTACAGTATAATAATAATAACCCTGATACCCTAACCATCATTATACATTTCCAATCGACCTGTACCGTTAGATGAAATGGAACCAGTTGAATCTACAATTCTGAGGACCCCGTACTGTAGTTCATCTGCACCTTTTTTATTGGAACATTTGATAATTACATCATCCTTGTGTCTTTTACAATCAATGGTTGGATCCTCAAAAGTGCACTTTGAGATATCATCCTCATCTCCATTACACTAAAAATTAAAAAATAAGTCATTCAAAATGTACCGTTATCCCAGAGTAAGATACGTGATATCCTAGAGGGGCACAAAAATTTTGATTGTTAACGCTTGAACAGTTATCCGTGATAATTACAGCATAATCAAAACCTAAAAATCATTATTACAACTAAAAAACTGTACCTAGCGTTTTACAAACGACTTCAGCGGCTTTATTATTAAAATAAGTGGACTTTCCTTTGTTACTAAAATTTAATCATTTGAAATTCATATAACGTACCAGACGGTTCCCCACTTGCCGTTTCTAAGTACTTCAAGCCTGCCAACCGACGAAAGTTTTCCAAACGCTAAATTTTGGATAAATCTAACAATATAACCTACGGTCAACGAGTCTAACATTCGAGTCAATGTTGTCTATGCTCTCTGTAAAATTAGAACGGAAATTAATAGCAGTTACCATTTAAGTACAGGGAAAAACTAAAATATTCTAGGTCTGCAGGTGGCTCATAATCATACGAATTAATGTCTATACAATTATAACGATTATTATGAAACAAACTATATTCACTATTATGTGATCCAAAGTACTTTTTTATGGGCTGCATTATACATACAACAACATCTCCACCTAAATAATGTTAAACAACAAGAAATCAATATACCAGATTTAGTAATTACATTATCTATCAATGAAGCACCGCAAATTGAAGTTGTAGATGGGTGTATAGATGTACCTTCAATACGAACTAAATCATCTGTTTGACAATTCATAGGACATCTAACAATGATATTAAAAGGTCTAGATACAATCCTAAAATAAGTTATATAATTATGAATTTTCTCAAACCCGGTAAATAAATCAATTGCTCTGGTGTTGCATTGTATATCTATGGGTACAGATTCACTAAAATTGACTACACTTGATCCTGTTTCCGTAGATATCAGGGCAGAAGTATCGTACGGATATCCTATCCATCTTTTTACCATGAATGATTTGATTGAATTATCTGGATATACTATTCTAACGCTTTCACAATACCATGGGTCCGATTTCGAATCATTAGTCAATACTAGACCTATTATATCCCCAATATCCGCAGCTTTAATGTGAAATGTAAGATAAGAGCCATAGTTAAAAGAATTTCCCAAGACTTTACTGTTTGTTTTATCGAATAAACCTATGAGTGCGATAGATATCGATCCAGTGGTACCAGAATCATTTAGGTTTCCAGTCTGGACACAAATAGTATACGATTTATTTCCAGATAGCAGATATGTAGCATACTTCGCATGTTTTTCAGATGGGTTTGAATTAAAACAGTCAAAGCTCCAGTATTTTGATTTTTTAAAAACCGTTATCTTTTCACATGACCAGATAGAATCACCTAGGACTACATCGATATGCTTTAAGTCACCAACATCCAATCTATCCACAGACAGTCTGTAAGGATTATGCTAATAAATATGTCCTTTACCTCTTATATGTGCCACTTTTAGATGCTATTGTAATAGGTTTTGTTTCTTTACCGTCACCAACGATTATAATATTTATATCGCCACTGTTTGTAAATGTAATAATACAAATTGTTCATACTTGATAACATTATTATCAACTGATAATGTGGTAACGTCAATTGTGTAGGTTGCATAGTTTTCTCCATCTAAAATTGTTATTAAGTAAAATTTGTAACATCATAACATATAGAGATAATAAGACATACCTGGCAAACATTGTTCGTAACGATTCACTGAGTCTTTAGAAGATACCTTACACCATTCTTCAGATTTGGAAAAATTAAATGTAGTAAATATAATAAAATATATAAAGTTACATAGTAAAAAATAGAAAGAATCCTTGTGAATGAAGCAGACAAACCTCATTCTAAGGATAAGTAATTAACACATAATATCATGATAAATTAATTATATGAAGTAGTCCAATAATAATGGACAACATAGGAATCCACACACACACCATGTGTACAGACAAATCTAAACACATTATACAATTAATAGGATATTGATAAATTATATAATATTCAACGAGCGAATGCTAATTGCATTTAGTTAATTTGAGTTTTGATTAAATGTTCTATTATTTTGGATCGTAACCTATGATATGTTAATATTGTGGGTTAAAAATCAAACCAGCAAACAATTGTCCACATGCTGCATCAATGCTTCGCCCAAAATAGTTTCTATATCGACAATAATCATATATTACTGGTAAAATCACCTATAAGAGTAGGGTATCCCACTTTTTTTAAGAATTTTCTAAACAAAAATATATTTGATTGTATTTGTACGTACCCCGAAGGAGCGTATCTTATTCCAATCAGTATTTTCATAAGTTGTTAAAGAGTTCGCTAAGTTTGTTATTAATTAATACATTTAACTTACTAAGATTATATGGTATTAAATTTACGTGATACAGATACTGAATTTCACTCGCCCGGTTTTTTATAATGGAAACTAATTCTTTGGCGTGTTCTAAATCATCATTTTTATCTGTTCCAATTATATACAATGTATCAAACTTTGTACCTTTTATCAATACATATGAAATCCATATTCTTCTTCCAGTATGTCTAATTCGTTCATCCATTATTTCAAAAGCTTCTTTAAATGGATAAATAACATTTACTGGCACCTATATATATGTATATCATTATATATATATATATTACCAATATGTTTCGTTCATCCTCAAATGGCGAATGCAATGAATAACCAAGGTTTACCTAAATTATAATATGCTATAATTTGTAAATGTACATATGGACTTTCGATGTTCAATTTTTTCATCCCTGGAAGTATACCAACAGTTGATATATTAATCCTTCTTGGGGATAGACCAAAATATTTTCTGTCGGTAAGAACTTTAATAGCGTGGAACACGTTAGGGTTGGAAAGAGGTTCACCCATTCCTATTATCAATAATACGTTAGTCAAAACATCATACCCATAAATGAAATACTGTCGATCTTGTGCCCCAATTGCTGAAAATATAATATTTGATCAGTGATTTCATCAACCGTTAGATTTCTTTTAAGGCCTATCATACCAGTTGCACAAAATGAACATGAATGCGCGCATCCAACCTATGAATAGCATATATAAAATTTTAACAATTACTTGACTTGAAATGCAAAGAGATTTGTAACTATTGAAGTGCAACAGTACTGACTCAATTCTAGTACCGTCATCGTTCCGAAATAATATTTTATGAGCTCTATCTGCCTTACTCTCTGCTATAGATTCGATAGACATGAATTTGTTTTTGAAGTGATCAGTT
Organism: Cytauxzoon felis; assembly: GCA_020283715.1. Classification (NCBI taxonomy): domain Eukaryota; phylum Apicomplexa; class Aconoidasida; order Piroplasmida; family Theileriidae; genus Cytauxzoon; species Cytauxzoon felis. The sequence continues at coordinate 109,423 of JAIQCW010000188.1, forward strand.
AATCCATGCCTTAAGTTCTTAGGAATGTGATACATTGACAAAAAATTGGAACATTTGTTAATATATATAGAGTTCAAAACCTGAGGAATTCTATAATGAGGAATATTTTTATCGTATATGTAATTGCATAGATTCCTATATCTGCATGACCTGTCCATTAAACAATATCCGTTATAAAGTGAATGTATACCGATAGTGATAATAAAGTGGAACGATTTCCAAAAACAGGCATAAATATTGAAATATATGAAGCTATAATAAATACCGAAGGTATGAATAAAGGTAAGTAAAATATTGAAATCAATTTTGCTACATAAATAGATTGATAATAAAGTTGTTATAATTATATCCAATCATAATAAATAAGTGATTAGACAACCTCCAATCACACTCAAACATAAATGCATAGAAAAATTGGAAGGTATTTATCATTATATTAAAGAATACATCATCAAATAGAGTAGATTCTTCGTGTACCCACAGGGCTATTGTGCATTTAATAGATGATGGACCCTACTAATAAAAGAGTGTATTTAACATAACAAATCACATTACGTATCATTTTAATAATATCCGTCGATCGGATATTGGATAACTCGGGCTATACTATTATATATTAGGATTCATACCTTTGTGTGTAAGTTGTGATTATAACTTAAGTGAATATCGCTTTACGTGTACGAGTCCAAACAACCACAAGTAACGATTCTTAAAGACTGTATCATGCTATGTTTTACTGACTTCCACTTGTGCAATCATGCCATAGAGTAATTTATTACCTATTTTTCATTAACCAATTCCATTGGATCTGTTTTCTCCAACACATTTTATTCTAATATATTTTATATTAATATTTATAGATTATACTTGAATAGCGTACTTATTCAACATGTGGGTCTCGACGAGGAAGGATCATTTAGACGACGGTGCAGCTCCAGCAAGAGCTCCATGTGTTTCATTAAGTATACTATTCAATAGCTCGCTAAGGGTTGGATTCGGTCTACAATTTGTTTCGTTGTTAGCGTTAAATTTTCTGTATTTCAGTTATGATGGCAAGGGTATTTTTAGTTATGATTTGGGTGGATTGCCCGAAGTAAGCCGTTTGGATCCCAATTTTAGGCTATATTTGGCAACTTTTTCCATGCTGTACATGTTAGGGTCCCTGTCTTTAATTTGTTTTCAAGTACTTTTGGCAGATGATACGTGGTAAGTTATATTTATGTGAAATTAGTATTGTTTAGTTGGGCTAGGGGTTATCGCTCAGGTTCCAAAATATTACGTTTAGCAACCTTTTTGGATACTATAAGTTCCACATTACAGTTCATTTTTTATTTGTACATTGCCAAATTTTACACACAAAGATGGTTCGTACATCTTAATGAAGGTAGTAGTGAATTGGTGTTTTTTGTATTTACAAGGGTTATTCATTCGTTTGCTTGTATTTTATATGGCCTAGCATGCTATCTTCTGGAAGTGTATCATGACGAAGGCGCCGGAGATTTACATGCTTATTTAAATGGTGTTTGTTTTGTAGTAACTGGATTCGCTGGTTAGTTCCTAAGATAAATATATTTATTACCACAGAGTTAATGGTCCTCTTATTCCGGTTGAATGGTGCATATACGCTGTTCTTATTGTTTACTTTAGCAGCAGTTACTTTGTGGGCCTTTTATTTTGAGCCCGAGGTTACATTTGTTTCTCCATCTCTACAAGAGACTGAATTAACCAATGATGTAGAACAACAGGTCGAAAAATTCACCAGGTTAACCCCCTCTAGTCAAATTCCATATTAACAATCAACGGAAAAAATTACATCTTGTACCTCATTAAACTGTAATATTAGTATCTTGTTAATGTAATACAATCATGATATTAAATGATGAAATAATTAGTCGTTTTATGCAACTTTTGGTGATTGAAGTGGTGAAATAGGTAACAAAGAATTATTGCATAATGAGATAGTATCGCCAGACTGTAATTGATCCAATTCATTCATGACAACTTGTGCTTCTCCGCCGTGTTCTTCATAAACATATATCGCTATTTTTGAGTTTTGGATGGCCATCAACATAAATGTCGGTATGGCGTCAGGTTGCCATGGTTGGTACGCACCAGTAGCTGATCCCGGATTGATAAAAACTTTACCACAGTATTTCGAGATATCGCTAATGTGACTATGTCCATATATTAAAATGTCTACTCCCATGCTATTGGCCGCTTCTAGTAATACATCTTTGTCGCACCAAGATGGTAATTGATATCCGTTTATCATACCAATTGCAAAGTTACCTAATATTTTTGGTGAAAAATAAATATTTAATACATGCCTACATTGATAACCAATGATTCTGGGTGCTGAAACTCGATATCATAGTCACCTTGGACGATGTGTAGATTATGCGATATTTCAAGCAACATATCTAACATTTCCTTTGATCCCAGATTGCCGGTACAAAATATCCTTTTGATTTTGTCGGTTTTAAGCAGTTTTTTAAAGCAAGGAGGTAAAACTAGCGCTCTATTAGGAACATGTAGATCCCCTAAGATCATGAGCAATTCACCTAAGTCTGAACCTTCATTAGACATGGTTAAAACTTATATCAAATAATGAATACCAATTAATTAAGAGGAATAATCTGGTTTCGTTTTATTGTATGGGTGGGGACAAAATTGTAACTAGTAAATATATCTAAATTGTGACATTCTATTATTTTAAATATCATTTGTTGTTACATTTGAATGTAATTTTGATTGAGACATATTGACTTCCTGGTTGCCATTGTCAGGTGCAAGTGTGACCAGGCCATCTGAATTAACAGTTACTGAATAAACTGTATTAATATTAAACTCTTGCGATATCATCAAATCTGCCAATTTATCTTCTAACGCCGATGTTATTAAACGTCTACGTAATCTTGATTTCGAATGTGCATATCTTACCTGAGAGGTCTCGCTCCACAGTTATCATCCCTAGGTAACCGTAGTATATATTTTACGAATTCATCGTCTACCTTTATTTGTATTCCCACTTCTGAAGCTCTATATATCAAATCATCGAGCATGATATTGGCTATTTTAAACAGGTCGTCCTCAGAAAGTGGCCTAAACAAGATGACGTCATCAATCCTGTTTATAAGTTCGGGAATAAAATGTGATTTTAATTCTTCCATTACAATTGACTTCATTCTTAGGTAGTCAGATGTATTATCATCTTCAATGTTGAAACCAAATGAGTGGATGCCCTTTGATGCCCTTTGAATTACGTTCGAACCTATATTGCTCGTCATAATAATCACAGTATTCTTAAATGAAATCGTTTGGTTTTTTGCATCTGTTAAATTGCCATCCTCTAAAATTTGTAGCAATACATTTAATACGTCTTTGTGCGCCTTTTCAATTTCGTCGAACATAACGACACAATAAGGATTACTTCTTAGTTTTTCAGTCAATTGGCCACCAGTATCGTGTCCCTTATAACCTGGCGGACTACCCAATATCCTACTAATGCTATGTGATTCGCTATATTCGGACATATCAAGTCTTATTAAATTCTCTTTCGAAAACAAGTATTTAGTAAGTGAACGGGAAACTTCGGACTTTCCAACACCAGGTGGTCCACAGAAAAGAAAACTACCTATAGGCCGATCAGGATTTTTAATATTGGTTTTGGCACGACGAATAGCTTTACAAACATTTTTGATTGCATCATCTTGACCGATAACCATTTTATGTAAATCTTCTTCCATATTGCGCAATTGCTCCATCTCATTTTCCGTTAACTTTTTCAAAGGTATTCCAGTCCATTGAGATACAATCCTATTGAAACATTACTTAATAAGTTTTTTAAAAGTACTCAGCAATATGTTCGTGATTAACAATTATTTGATCTTTTGTTTCTTCGTATTTTTTGTCTGCCGAAGCGGATGAATAATTGTCTGTGCCTGATACATTGTTCGGTTCAAATCTAAATTGATCAATATTGTCAATTACTTCACCCTAATAATAAATCACATTAAAAATAACAACTGACTCCCTTATAGGATTTTTCCCTATGATATTTTATTTTGGCTAGTGACCCAGACTCGTCAAGTAGATCAATAGATTTATCTGGCATAAAGCGGTCGGTGAGATACCTTTTGGAATATTTGACTGAGATATGGTACAATCAGATAATGAAACATGCCTGCTAATTTAATTGATTCTGGTGTATATTTTACATTGTGAAATCTAGCATAAGATTCACTAAGTTCAGTTAGTATTTTGAGGGTTTCCTCTTCACTGGGTTCGTTAACATATATAGGCTGAAAACGCCTAGACAATGCGAGGTCCTAAAGTACTATATAATAGTAATCTTATAAACATTAACCTTTTCGAAGTATTTTTTATATTCTTTTGGTGTAGTTATGGCGATACATTGTATTTCACCCCTGGATAACGCAGGCTTTAATAGGTTTGCTGCATCGAGCGCTCCATCACCTGCACCAGCCCCTACAATAATATAACATGAATAAGGTTAATTCTTACCTATTAGCATATGAGCTTCATCAATCACTAGTACTATATTTCCCAAAGCCTTTATTTCATCAATAAGTTTAGTTAACCGCTCCTCAAATTGGCCTCTGAACTTCGTACCAGCAATTAATAAACCCATTTCCAATTGCAATACCCTTTTCCCAATCATTGAAGGTAGGGATATACCATCAGCGATCTTGTTGGCGATTCCCTTTAGGTGTGCATAAGTGTAAATAAATTAGAATACCTCGACAATGGCTGTTTTACCCACCCCTGGTTCACCAATTAGAAGGATGTTTCTCTTAGTCTTTCTACATAAAGTTATTATTGCACGTTCAATTTCACGGTCTCTGTGGATAACTTTAGAGAGCATGCCATTTTCAGCTTTATAACTCAAATCGACAGTGAACGATAAAAGAGATGCGGGGATTAAGAAGTCGGAACGATTGGTGCCAGATGTTGTCATATAACTGTAGACAGGCACATTATTAGGCATCGTATCAGTGATTATTTTAGTATCAAGATTATCTCCCTTTTGTGCAATACTTTTCAGGGTTAATTCTCTAACATCGTCGGAGTTTAAAGACAACATATTTAATATATTAGTCATCACATTACTCCTATCATCTAATACGCCTAATAATATATGCTCTGTCTCAATTAAAGAGCTTCCTAATCTTTGGGCCTCCGAGGAAGAAAATTCCAATGACCTCTTTGCATTTGGAGAAAATGTTAACAAGTGTGACTTAAGACTTTCTCCTTCGTGGTGATCATTCAAAACATCTGATGATAAAAGAATTAAAGTTTTCATAAAAAATACCATTATAGGATAATAAAGAGCTTTTGGCTGAATTACGGGCAGATTCTATTGTAACACCCAATGTCTTCAATATATGAGCAGCCAATCCCTGGTTCAAACAAACTAAGCCCTGAAAAATATGTGCAGTTTCAATCCTGGGTTGCGATGTTCTTTTGGCTTCTTCCTGAGAAAGCATCAAAACTTTAACAGCATTGTCACTGAAGTTATCAAAGTTCAAAAATAGGGAACCACTATGCTTGAACTTATATGTGACTAAACTGTTAGCATTATTCTTGTGCGATTTAAAAGTAAGATTGTGTATAAATACATTTTCACCACTAAAATTGCTATTTAAATGACCCTTGAATGAGGATATATGGATCATAAACTTCAATAACGCAGTTATTGAGACAATATATATATATATGTTATTATTTAGTAATAGGTTCATTTCATAACATCTTAGAAAGTTTAAAATGTATTGCTAACAATAATTATTTGATAGATGGTAAATATCCCATCTTATATATTTTGGATTGCCTATTTATGTGTTTACTTGCACAATATAGAGTACAATGTTAAGATTCCACACAAAAATAAGTCAATAAGACAGATATAAGTTATGGTAGCGAATATAATAATTATTGTTGTATATTTATTGTATTTCTAAGTTTCATAAGTAAGGGTGTATCTACGACAGGTAGATTTAACAGCTTTGAGACGTTTTCCATATCGTTAACATGATAGTATGCCATTAACATATAAGCAATTGTATTACCATTGGATTTAGGCGATGAATTTTCCGGATTTACATCCTCATAATTACCTTTTCTCAATTCATTGTATAGTGTTATCATATTATCCCATTCTTCTGACTTGGCTAGCACGGATAATACTGAATTATATAATTCAATATCCTCTACGTGCATATTTTGTTGACACATCCGTAAGATTTTCATAGCCAATTTCCACTCTCCGCATAGTTCACATGATTTGATGCACATTACAAATGGCTCAACTCTATTCATTAGTAGATTGTTATTGCTCATTATACCTAACAATTTAAATGCGTCATTATAATTCCCAGAAGCTACATATGATTGCATTATGAGCTGAGAGATTGTGTAATCCAATGATTTTTTATCTTCGAGAATGCCGAGTGAAACGCTATCTATCAAATCGAATTTTTGGCAGGACAAAAGAATAGATATGATCAATTTATAATGTGTCAGCGTCAAATCAAAAGCCTTAGATTTCAAAACACTAGAATATAGTTCCATAGTCAGGTTAAATTCTGAAGTTATATGACACATAAATAAAAGCGAATTTAGGATTTCTTCGGTTAAATTGTATGTTTTCAAGGTCTTCATTTCGTTATATAATTCCATGGCTTCTTTGAACATTTGAGTTCGAATGCAAGATTCTATAGCATACATGTAGTCAACTTGTGTAACAAAATCTTCGTTTTTACATACGTTCGAGAGTGACTTAAGCTTATCCAGCATATTGATCGAAACACCACCAAATTTATGCTTAGATAGGAGCCACAACATATTTCTGATAATACCATGATCAGGGGGAAATCCTGATGTTACCATTTCATTGTAAAATTCAATGGCTTCGTCGACACAGTCGCATTTTACACATGTTGAAATAAGTATCTTATAGCTAACTGCATCTATGACTTTTGAAGTTTGATTTTTCATATCTTTAATTATTTCAATTGATAGACCTATGTTAGAGTTCTTTTCTGCGGCAGATAAGGCTGAATTATATGCTATAGTAAGAGGGGAAACAGCTGAATGATATATAAAATAAATAATGTTGTGCTTACTAGAATTGGTAGATGATTGTAGTAATTCTATCGTTTTAACCCAGTCTATACCCATCGTTGCATTTTGAGATGTATGTACAGTCATATTCCATACATCGTCATCATTCAGAGGAATTCCCTCATTTTTTTGGAGAGAGTTTGTGCGGGATAAAAGAATCAACGATATTATTGGGGAATCTCCGAAATAAGGAAACGGCATATGGTTTTTTAATGAAAGAAAAGTGTATCTTATGCAGTTTACCGTGGTTAAAACGAATTCGATAAGAATTAATGTGGTCTAACTGACGATAATCAGAGACGAAAATACCATGTGATTTAATGCAATTCAACCTACGGTAATTATGAAAAAAAGTGAATTATGAATGGCACCTAAATTTATAACAAACCTGGAATAGACAAAAAAAGTAATACCACGTACAAAAAGGAAAAGTGCAAGTTCTCCGCCAACACCGATAAACATAATATCACTAAAAAATATTATTAGACATTTTATCAGCCGGTATATAACTTATTTTACGAGTAAAAAGTAATATATGACAAGTTGGAAAATTTATATATAAACATGAAACGGTATTAATATTGGAAATGCTTAAGATGCTACCATAACGGTGTAATCAAATTGTTTACATACGTTCCAGATTGAATGCCTACATAGTAAATTATGGAAGATGTAATGTGATATTAATAAACCGTCATTAATGCGATCAATTAATAAAGGATTTTCCAATGCAGCCGCGATACGCTCCTTATCCAGTAATTGTTTGTTTATCGTAATTTCACTATCGTGCGTTCCTTATAATTTTAAAAATTAAATAAATTTGTTGTACCTTTTAATATTTGAACGTCAATTTTAAATTTTGGTGGGAGGCTTTGGTGTAACTTTACGAAGATCATTAGTCCAATTAATGTAGCCTAAAGTACTCTAAACTGTGAGAATATAAATACCTGAGTACAATGTGTTACTGTTGGAGAAAAATAAACGGTTATACTCGGAATCTCATGGTCGATATAAATATTATCTATGTCGACGACCTTCAATTCCTCTAATGTATGGGAATATTCAGGATCTTTAATATTTCTAACTATGTCAAATATTTCCTTTAAATGTATGAAATAACAATTTAATGTATATACCTCAGAATTAAACGGGTCAGTGTCATTATTTGGAATAAATAAGCTTCTGATGGTGCCATGATTAGAATTTTGTAGGCAATTTGTTATCGTACAATCATTAGCAAATGTTAGTGAGCTGTATTTACTTCCATTTAAGAGTTCATCACTATCTTTGCTCAATATAACAGCTCTGTTAGACTTTTTATACAGTAACGGATTCTCGTTATCCATTTTCTATCAACATAATTATAAATACAACAAAAACATTATTGTGCAAGATAATTAAATAAATACATTTAAATTACTACCAGATAATTGAGTATTATTATAGTGTGGCCATGAATTTATCACTCTTTATCAATACTAAAGTTGGACTTTTCCAAAGAATAGAGTATCACACCAACAGAACACTTTATAATAATATTTAAAACAGTAATATAAACTTACAATGATGGATGATGCAACCTTAGAAGGTGTAATGGTTTGTGTCTTGTCGAACGATGAAAAAAGTATATGACCACCAATTACTACTATAATTATTCTTATTGCCTTTAATATACCACAACTAATTGATCCAGATTCCTTAATGATATAATAATAAACAGATGAACGGCCGAGATTTGATATAAATAGGGTCAATAAAGTTTTTATTACATTCTGTCCGTAAATATAACTGTCAAAATAATTTTACCTCTAAATCAAAAGGATTATGATTACCAGTGCCCTTAAACAATAAGTCTCTTTGCGGTACAGTCCAAAATAATGTCCATAATATAAATGTTGTAAGTGAAATGATTCTTTATTTTAAAATAATTATATGGAAATAACATACCCCATCATACAGACTAAGTTAGGACCTTCAATTTGGTTATTTTTTAGAATATCTTCACCTAACACTGAATTTAAAGCATTCTGAAAAGCGTTGAACTGATGAAGATAACAAATATACCACTAGAGCAGCAAAAACAACCAGGCTGAATCCGATTATGTGCATATAGGTTATATGTTCGAATTCACCAATCCCGTTGATTGCAAGTGAACCTGATATTAATCCTATTGAAATCCATGTAACCTCAGTGAGCTTTCTTTTCAGTATTATTTTGGAAAATAATGCTAGGAACATAGTATTTGTACTAGATGCGATCGAATATATAGACGGGCCACAATACATCAGTCCAGCTATAAATTATGGTATCAATATTTGAGGAAAATACCCTTCTCTACAACCTGGTGGATAATATCCAATGTTGACAACATAATTGGATATTTCCAATTCTCTTGCCTAAACGTAGTTATGTGCATATATTACAACTTACATTATACTTTTATTAGTAGGGTACATGCCAACGCAAATCATAGCCAGATAAGTAGGAAATAGGAATGTGTATGTCCCAGTCTAAGTATGATGGTGTAATAAACAATATTCAAACTAACTGGTGTCCCACCATATTTTCTAAGCAAACAAATCTAAAATAGATTTATATTAATACTTAATATAAAATACCAATAATGGTTGAGCAGAATTCGTAACAATGAAAATCAACATATATACACTCATTTTTAAAGTTAACCTGGATACACCCTTAAAAATGGAATCTCTGAAAGTTGAATCATGGCCCTCATTATTATTTATTAACTCTTCCAATGATCGGAATTCCTCAGGGTGCTCGTATGAAAAGCCCGTTAAAGGAGAATCGCCAATACGTTCATATTGTGTATTCGTTCCATTTAATTCATTTAATGGGTACGATTCCCTTGAATCAGTAGTTGTTAATATTTCAATGGAGTTGGGGTTGTAAGGATTCCTTACATTGCCGTTATCATTATCAATTTTATTTTTTATGAAATATTCCCTATCGATTGTAAATTCTAATAAATCGCGTACAATAGATTGTTCCATTTTTAATTTAGAAACGTTTTGGTTAATTTCAGTGTAGTCTTTGAAATTACATTTATTAACCTCTATTGTTGATTTATTTTCTCCTACATCAAGCATAATATTGTCTACAAAATGACTCTGTGACAAGTAGAGATTGTTTTCAGTGTTACGAATCTCCTCATTAAAATCATTTTTATCTGCTTTATTGTGTATAGCAGGTCCTGAACTCATCATGTTAATGAATTTGTCCAAGTTACTTATAGAATTACATTTAGTAGATTCAGACATAACAAGTTACATATTTAATATTTCAATAATATAATACTAATAGATTAAATTTAAAACAATTATTCGACCGGACATGTCTAAGGATTCCAACAAATGTTGTGCACAAGAATTACACATTTATAATATCCATAATACCTACTACATATTTAGTTGAAAACATGTCACATATATATTTCTCATAATTACAATGTGCCCAAAAACTATTTAATTGATGAATCTATGCTACTTAAGGCAAACTATTACTCGCCACAAACTGAGAACTTGTGGAATAAAATTCAGTTAATTATTATTTATAAAGATTGCTTGATCTATGAATTGAGATAATTTGTTGTTAATAAAAGGTATCCACGGTATAATATGGACATATTTATTAATGCATAATACGGGTGACAATGTACGCGGATTCCAAAAAACACACTAATAGTTCAATATATCTTTATAATATATACTATGTATATAATAGATTTGCGTACCTAATGTACTATTTTTTATGTTCTGGAATTTCATCTATTCTATCGCTTTCAGGGGAAAAGTACTGCACAAGCAGCACACGTTACCAAAAAGTCTATATTCTGCAACATTTTGTTTTTACATATCAAAAGACTACATTACATTTAAACTGTAGAATTTGTTTACGTTTATAGCCCCATCAGTATAATTATGTTGTTGCACATTGTCAAATTTGGCAGTAGTTATTGTAAATTATATAATATTCATATTTAAACCTGTTTTTGTTTATTGTATCATTACGTTATTTCATATTTAACTTTTGTAGTAATATAATATCACATTTATTGATATAGTTCTTTCGTTAAATTTTATTTTAATGGGTATAATCATTACATCTGCTATCTATAAATTATCATTTTATACTGTATATAGTAGGCTTTGATTTCAATCAAGTAGACACTAATATTATTTTTATACACAATATCCAGCAGGACTTTTTATAAAATGCCACTTATTATGTCTAAAATAGGATATATTAAGGATATTTTGTAATCATAGTTTAGAATGTCGTTAATAAACATGATTTTAATGAATTTTTAATTTCTAATGGCTTTTAATTACGATTATAACTTTTTAATTGACATTTAGATCTTATTATGTTAGATTTGTCTTATCAAAATTATATTTTTATCATTTCCTTGATTTGATTTTAGATGAAATTTATTATGGTATATTCGAATTTATTAATAATATTGTACGTATCGTCGTTGTAACTCTTAATCTGGTAAACAGATATAATGAATAGTCATGTCAACCTAGTATATGAACATATTATCTAATACAAACCACATTGTTCCTAGAGATGTCATCTAACTCTCCTTCTAATGTATTTATAGGCTTATCTAGTAGTGTTGGCCATGAGTTAAAGAGTGATAAATCCGATGGCTGTATTCCTATAGAACCTATGGACGATCGTATGGGTGTTAAGACTCAAAAAACTAGCAAAAAAGATTCTAATAAAATTCCGAGGGAGTTGCTCGGACTTTGCATTGATATGGTTTGGTGCAAGGAATCTAGCAATCGTGTCAATAGAAATTGTAGAAATAGATCTTCACATGGAAGAACTGATTTCCAAAGGTCCACTTCTGAAAATAATGAGTTTTTGGTAGCAAATAATGGAAATTCATATAGTATTGATAAAAGTTTCATATCCACGATGGATCCTCCTGTATTAGAGGAAAAAAACAATAAAGTGTACGACTCTAAAGATTTAGATGTTTCTATTACGTTGGTTCCCGAACAAGATTATAATAGCCAAGAAATTAAACCCTCTGTTGAAAAACGTATCTTACTTGGTGACGTTAATTTAGTTTCTGTTGGTTTGGCATCGGTTAAGGTTTATGATTTCGATTTTGATATGATATTGAAACCTAAAGATTTGTTTTTATTTTTCAAATTAGAAGGATCAAAATCATTGTGGCAATTGTGCCACGAGTTTAATACCAAGAAAGCTAGTATAACTTTGTATAACGGTTTGTTTTTTGCTCAAAGCATTACAGATTATGGTTTTGTTACATTCTACAGAGTTAGGGTATTGATCCCAAAATATTCAAATATAAAAGCATTACAACAAAGTGATAAAAATACAAATTCGTGTCCAAATATCTTTAGAAAGGAACATTCTCTCCATTCAAAGTATTTTGAGACCGATAATGAAACTTTATACTGCTTTATTTTTGAAGACATTGCCCTTTACAATGAATCGTCTAGTTATCATTTGTGTGTAATCATGAAGACTGTTAGTGCCGAAAATTACAGCTTTGATACCAAAAGGAACAGAAATCAAGTAATTATTTCTGGAGAGGGGAAAAAATTTGATACTCTATCTTGTAAAGAAAATGGTATAAATGATGCAAATGATTCTGACCCATATTGCGATTATTGGTGCCTTGTATTTAAATTAGTATATGGAGTATTCAAGCCAAGTCTGCAGAAAATTTATTCAAACACCAACATAAAGATATATAACGAATTGTTACTAGGTGATGATTTATCGATTATTTCTACATTGTATAATATCATTTCTTGCACATTGAAATTTCAGAAATCCAAGGATTTTATCAATACCATCAAAACTGATAAAGATTTATTGGTAGAGTTTTGTTCAACTGATCGTTTATCTCGAGATTCTGTCAACATTATTAACTGTTCTTGTTTCACTTGCTCCATAACATTGCAATTATTGAGTCTTGATGGATATTTTATTCCGCAAGAAAATAATAATTTGTCAAGATCCGTATGTGAATTGAGCAGTGGTATGACTAATCGTCAAATTGTGAACGTAATTGAGTCGTTCACTAACATGAAACAATCTACACCAAGGACACCTGTTTCTTCAAAGGCATCAGATAGCCCAAAGTCCATGAAGTCAACAAAGTCTGTAAATTCTTCGAAAAAAGATCCACATGTTGCAAAATATGATCAAATAACGGCTCATCCAAATGATTTTGATGATGATTTAACTGTTGATTCCATATATCGTATAACTAGGAGGATGGTTAAGGAGCTGCGTTCGTCCAACACAGAATCTTATTCTAATAATTCAACCCCTAAGTCAGTTATCGATCAAGTGGAAGTTAAAAAAAAACATGTATTTAAAAACTTAGCTTCCAAAACAACAAATGTTTGTCATCCTAATGAAAGCGCTGATGCAGAACACAAAAAACAAACGCAGGCAAAAAAAACAGTCACGGACGAAAGGGTAGAGAAAATGGCAATACGACCAAATGTTAGATTAGACATTAACGATTCCAAATCCGGATTTAAATATATAGGGTTCTGCATTAAATATTCTTCATGTGACAAAGATACTTTAGTTAAAAAGGATATGATATGGAATTATGCCATAATTAAATATTGGGATCCAAATTGCAAAGCATTGTTTATTCACTGTATAAATGAGTCGTTATATTCTGACCATATGGACGAAAGAAAACTTATATATAAATTGAAAAGGATGAAAAAGGACTCCTTTTATTCTAACAAAGTTCTTTGGATAACTACTCAACATAGTTTTGTTCAAGTCATATGTGAAGATGTATTTTTTGATAGACAATTGAATATCGTGTCCGCCAATATTAATAGTTCTAAAGAAAGTGCACCGTTGAAAGTCCCTGTGTTAAAGAATGATATAAGTCATTCCAATATCTGCCAAATTTGTAACAGGAACGTTCATTATGTCAGGAACGAATTTAATACACATTTAACAAAGATACAATCTGAAATTTATGATAGAGAATTCACATTTACTGAGTTAATTAAGATGTTCAAGTCCACTTATGATTACCCAAACTCACTATTTCATAATCCTTTGCACGGCACAATTTCATCGTTGCGTAATTTGGAAAATTTCACTGAGAAGACGATAATATCACTAATTGAAAATAACCTTGACATTGTTGAAATAGTATTAGGCGATTATAAAAGGGAATTTATTGACATATACGACAAACTTTCTCTTAATTTTTGCATTACCATTATTATATGGTTGAGAAAGATATGCGGTTATAAAGGGAATATTACGGAAAATACTTCCATAAAATTTATTTATTGGGGATTGAAATGTATTAAATGTGGCAGCTGTTACCATGCCAAATGTTTACAATACAAGCATTTTCGAAAACCATTGCCTCTGATGACATCTGAAAATATTCTCAAGCGTCTTTCTCATCATAGATTCCATTGTAACCAATTCAAAAGGTCATTTGTTAAAAGAGAGGCTAATAACAATGATGGTGATTGTGATTATGATAATAAATTTGATGATACAAACGTAAGTTTATTTGTATCCAATATGTAACTTAATAGGATGACTTGGATGATTTATCTAATAACAATAATAAAGCACAACCATATCCTAGTGTAGGCAAGTTATATAAGGTTAATGATAAAACAGAATCTAATGGAATTAAATTAATTGATGGTGAAAATGATGTTTTATTGTTACCGCCTTCAGATTGCACTGAAGAATCTGATGTCTGGACATGTAAAGATTGTGTAACATGTATTTATTGTCATTTGCCCATAAACGATATAATAGTTGATAAAGATTTCAGTTTTATTGAGAGTATCTATGACGAAACGTCATCACCAAAATCTTATAAACAATATCCACCGTCTTTTGAAGAAAAATTGGATCGCCTTCAGAGAAATACTCCAGACACGGAAAAAATAAATTCTGTGAAGTGTGTATCATGTAACTTGTCCGCTCACAGAGCTTGCTGCAATCCAGTTGTTCCAAACGTCTTATTTATAGAATCATGGAAATGTGACTGGTGTGCTCAATGTATATCCTGCGGTTATAGGGATCAAGCGGGTACTGAATACGTTAACTGGGGCCTATTTTTCCTTTTATGCTTGAAATGCTGGGAATCCCTAGAAAAAAGTAATTACTGTGGAATTTGCTATAAAGTTTGGACCAACTACGATAGCATAACGCAAAAATGGATACAATGTGATGGATGTAAATTATGGATACATATCGAATGTGATGATTTGGCGCATAGTATTGTAGAATGCTCATCCTCCAAAAATCAGAATTATAGGTGTAAAATTTGTAGGTCTACGGACAAAATGTTCAGATGTATGAGACTTCTAGAGTTAGTCTTTTTGATAGACAAGGCCAACCAGTTTAGGTATCCTGTATCTCCCAGTTGTGTAGTATATTGGCGTTTGGTTACTAGGCCTATGAATTTGATTACTTTGTTGACCAAGGTATGTATACTTTTTATATATTACTGACCTTTTATTAGCTAAAAAATCGAAGTTACCAATCGATAAATGATTTTATATTCGATATATTTTTAATTACGTACAATGCAAAAATGGTAAATATGCCAAACACAAAAATCTATAGATTTGCCACCATTTTTGAGAGAAAATGTAAGCAGATAACGAGTAATATAATGCAATTATCGTTGTCTGAGATAGATGTTTTGTTTGATAATTCTGTTAAAGGAGGTGATATAATTTCTAGAGAATGCAAATTGATACAACCTGCGGATTGTAATACTGACATTTATACAAATGAAAAGGATAGTGGATTTTACAATGTTGAAGGTACTTGTGGTGTAGCGAATGTTATTTCTAATGATGTTACTAACAGTGTTTCGTATCCAGGATGCGTGCCAAATCTAGAGGAGTCTCACATTCCCGATCTTAAAAATCTTGACAATAGTGCCATTGACAATCCAATAGAATCCAACAGCAAAATTCATGTTTCCCAAAATGGTCAACCTTCCAACGATTGTTATAATATTACTATAGATAAATTGTTGTTTAAAATATTCGGCCTTTCAAATGTATTTGATGTTAAAAATATAAAGCTATTTCCTTCTAAATTTTTTGTTCCGGGTGGTTTAGATTTCACTGTATCATCCATTATACCATTTTCCGGCCAACACTTGAAATTTGTTGGTGCGTTTGATGTAAACGAAACGTACGATCTTCTTATCATGGAAAAAAAATTGATACTTTTGAATAGTAATAGCAATTATGAAGATGAAACTCCAGTCTATTTGGGTGATGAGGGTTTTTTAAATATCATATCAGAATGTTATTTTAATGTGTCGGATAATGATAATGGTTTATGGAATGAATTTTGCATAATTTGTGGTTCCAGTTCATACCAATCATATATGATATTTTGTATGTCATGTGGCGAATCAATGCACTACTATTGTGTTGGATTTGTGTACCCCCCTCCATATGTAAAATACGAAAATTTTTTTTGTGCCGCCTGTTCTACCTGTAATAAATGTAACGACCTTATAGAATCTAACCACAGTTACGATATATCTAACATTATTGATTTTCAATTTGGTAACGCGATGGGTTGGATTTCTAAGTCTGCTTCTAATAGTCTTTTTGTTGAAAATTCTGAACTGGGTACTAACTATGAAAACAAGAATACTAATCCAGTAAAACCACATGTAGCGAATGTTGTAGATAACTGTCTTCAAAACAAAATTAAATTGAACCATGTATCTTTAGCTTCGAATTCGTACAATAACAAATTACAACTTGGTAAAACCAAAAATAACTGTAAAATAAAGGTTAGCTCATCCGATTCTTACGATATTGGGATTTGTGAACCCCCCATTATTTACACGCGAGAAAACTATAGAAATGGTCAATTTTCACAATTTGACAGTGATAGCACCCTGATAAATTGTGCATTTCCAATAGTATCCACAAGATGTGTAATTTGTGGACTGGGTATTCATTTAAAGTGCATAAAGATTCCTCCAAACAAATCTAGCATTATGGGTCGTTTAGAGAAATATGTTATAGGAAAAGATCCCAGTAAACGTAAAATTACATCACCATCTTTCTTAAGGTATGAAAATATTAGTATGTTATAATAGATATACATAGTTGTGATGTCATAAATCCACATGAAGATGTACCAGTGGAAGGTAATTTTCATTTTCTATTTGATCAACTTTAGTAACAGATAAGTGTGTAAATGTAAAGAATATTTCATTGTGCGAATCTAGAAGCTATCCGAATGTATCAAACGAATGTAATAAAGTTTCCCATATATCGGATAGTAATATTAGCTGTTTAAAACGTTACGGGTATAGTTCTTTAAACGGTCAATCGTATTCCAATAACTTATGCGGCGTTGATAGTACTGTTTCCAATGGACGCCTAAAAAGATACATAAGACACTTTCATGACTCTTTGTTTAGTTGTAAAACTAATTCATCGTCTAATCATTGCTCTTATAAGGATCCTCCAAATTGCCATTATATTTATAACAGATGTATGCGCAACTTTAGAAAAAAAAGTAATCTCGAAAAGTTAAATATACAGATACCGTCAAATTATATTAATACAGATTCGGTCGATTCGTTAAAGGATTTTAAAGTCAAAGCATCCTCCTTAGCATCGCAAAATGTATGTTGTTTTTATGTTATCTCATATTTCTTTAGAACGGTTCATACATAGAAAGACTGTTATATCCTATAACCTCATCATATAATTTATTATGTAACCTACCAGCACCTAACGAACATGATAGAAAACATCAACCTTTAGTACATAATAATATTTATGATACAAAACTTAATGACTCGAAGTCTGCTTCGGACAACATGGATAAAGATGAATCGATTATTTCTGGTAATTATGAACCTGATATATCTAAAACACAGATCTCAAAAATTTTGAATAACTTAATATGTGCCACTAGAAATAAAAGTGGCAATATTACCGATAAAATAAACAATCGAAGGATATTTTCTGCTGCTAAAAAACTTGTTACTTGCAATGAATTAATTAAACGTTTGGAATCTCAGGTTTGTTATATAAATCTAGATAATTATTACTAACATCATATATTTTATAAATTACATGATAATACAGCCTAATGATACAATTTATTATGATTCCAGTGAAGCTAAGCGGAATGTAGTTTCTAATCAATTTGTAATTTCTAATAATTCAAAAGACGATAGCATTGTAGGTGATAACTATACAAAACCTAAGAGGGACTTTTTAAATCTTCATCAAGAGTGTCTGAATTACATTGGTAAAACTATCGCAATACCTAGCGTTGATGATAATAAACGCATTATTGAAATAGATTCAAATACTACCGGTGAATCCATAGAAGTAAATTATTTACACCCATATGGATATATTTTAATGTCTAATGATGTGAATGACTGTTCAAAGGGCGTTTTGCTGAATAGGGATATTAGAAAAGGTTTGAAATGGGAATTTGATGGTTGTGGGCTGTTTTCATGTGGAATCAAATGTAAAGAGTTGCTATACATGCTGAGAAATTCCTTTTGTTACCCTCATCAAACTCATTTTGCCAAATATATTATTGATGAACATACGGATTTTTTTGTTCCAAATAAAAATACGTCAGATTCTGTACAACCTAATGAAAATGTTAATATAGACCAAACAGTTAGAGATGGTGTGGGTGAAGGGGGATATGTTCATATTTCCGGTAAAAAAAATCTTTCTATAATATCAAAATGTAATATGTGTGGTATTATGATACGAAAAAAATATGATGTATTAGAACGCATATTTGAGCAGTATCAAGAATCAAACAAATTGGATCAAACAAAAGGAATTATTATACCATTACATGTTCCCAATTATATATTATGTGAATATTGTATATCATGGAGAAAGTCCTATAAAACTATCATCAGATTATTAGAAAACATTTCAGATCATAAACGTAGCTCAAATACAAAATTAGATGATTTAAATCTAAAACATTTTGGATTAAATAACACAATTTATACCCTATCGCAATATCAAGAATCTGAAATAAACAAATCCTATGTTTTATATTCACATATCTCTTATGATTTTATGGAGATATTACTGTCTATTGATGCATTAAAGACCATTTCGTTAATTAGATATTGGATTTTAATAAGCGAGGTTAGTTTTATATTTATTTTTATAATATTTTTAGAATATTTTGAATTATATCGATTCCATAACGACGACTGTGTTACCAAAGGATTTGCCAAAATATTTAACATCAAATATTATTAGAAAGTTTATCCGTTCTAAGTCATTTGTTTCCGAAGGTATACGATCATCAACTTTTTGCTCTATGATCAATTCACCAATTTCGCCTATAATATTTAATTATTGGATACATTCACTAATAAACGTTGATTTTTTAGATAAATTAAATAAGGTTTTAACTGATCATAGTATTAATGCTAGTGATTCTGTTAAATATGACAGTAATGGAATTAATGGCAATGATGTCTGCGTTATATCAGATATTAAAGCAAATGCTACTAACGACAGTTTTTACTTCAGTAAAATCCACTTATTTAAGAATAATCGGCTTTCAAAGTATTTGATTTTTTATAATCCATCTAATAACATAGATAAGAAAATACCCACTTTTATAGATTCTATACTAGGTGGTATAGAAGAGACTAACTCACAGATAAATCATGAATCAAATTCGAAGTTTTTTCTAGATACTGACTTTGCCATAATGTTTAAAAGAAGGAAAATTGAATCGTCCTATAATATTTTAAAAAAACGATATACCAACACAATAGCTACTTGTATTCGGTTCTTTTGGACATATAGGGATTTATTATCTTACAAAATCTTTTTTAATCAATTGGATACTTATTTAAGGACACATGCTGATGATATATCTTCAAATACTAATAATAAAGCAGTAGAATTGTTATATAATAGATGGAATCATTTTATTTCATATGTTATTAATCCCGATGTCAACGATAATGTCGATGAAAATAAGTATAATAAAAGATATCCTTATTTTAGAAGACACCTTGCACACTTATTATTTAGTGGGGAGTCATACTATTATGAAAATTTTGGAAAGGATTGTATATCAAATATACCATTTTCCCGTTTGTATTGCAACAGGAAGACTACATCTCCATCATTTGTTTTGGGGAAAATTGTATATGAAGGTGAGGCTATTTTAAATTTGCTATCAAAGTTCAGCCAGATTTTAAATTGTACTTCTATAACACAAGGTACATTAGCTTATGGATTTGACCAATTTAATAAACATATTTTCCCCGTTTCCCCCAAAACAACCGATTTACAGACAGAAAACACCGATAATGAAATTCAGATGGATGACTCTAAAACAATTTCATTTGAGAGTGGTAATCGTGAAGAAATGGAATCTATACCAAAATCCGATAAATCTTCACACAATTCTAATAAAATATCATTAAATGCATTCTACAAATTAGTTGGCGAGTACAAGTCCAAGCTAAATTCTAAAATTTCAATCATTTCGGACGAAAATAAATATAGTATTGAATGTATGATTTATAGGATAATTGGACATTCACTACTTGTTGAAACCGTAACTACAAGAGCAATATCCGGCGATGTTATTATAAACAACGGAAGTGGCAACATGTTAAATTCGAAAAAAAATGTGTACCTGTCCACTTATTACCAGTGTTAAGACGTCCAACAAAAACCCACTAACGGATTGTAATAGAATATCTACCGAAGATTGTAGCATATTCGATAGTTGCAACAATCAAGTGGATTATTTATGGAATATATTACCTTTGAAGCTTTTGAGCTACAACATTTCACATGTTCAGGCTACGAAATCAAATGACTCCTACACTGTTATTAATCCTGATATCTCCAAAATAAACATATACTCATGTTGTTTATGTTCTATTTCTTATCACACCTTACTCAGAGGGTCATTAATTCCTTGGAGAAATGGTTTCATACATTCGGAATGTTTACTTTGGTCTGTGGATAATAGTTATTTGCCCAGGACATTCAACTATAATTATAATGAAATTATTTGTGGTGATAGTGATTATATTAGATTTTTACATGGCAAAAACAATGATTCATTAAATGCGTCTGGGAATACTAATCAACAATGTTGTGAAGCACCAAATGTGAGACTCTCCATAAACCTTTTATACCTTCCAGTATTACCGCCTGTACAACTACACGATCATGTTGTAGAGGGTATATTAACAAAATCTAAAGGAACTGTCTGTGTATGGTGCAAAAATAGTGGTGCAAGTATATCATGTTCAGGAGATGGATGTGTTGTAGCATTTCACCTGTTATGTTTGTTTGTATCTGCAAGCAAGATTATACACCAAATATGTAAAAATAAACATTTTCTTTCTTGTAATATTTTTCCCGTAAAAATATATTACACAAAACGAATATTCTGGTGTAATTCATGCTTTAACATTCATATTTTAAATGAAACTGTAAAATCTAGAATAAAAAACCTTCTTAATATTAACAATATTTCCATTAAATCTTTTTTTTATTGGAAGGTATGGCGCCGGGAGCTGCCACAACTATATCAAGGCAAATTATCCAGTGTCTTAGGATAATACCCAAGTCTGTAAACTACAATAAACTAAACTCCTTTATCGTTAAAGAGAGTGAATTTTATAGTAGTCTGAGGAGCTCGTATAGGCACTGCATGAGTAATCATCCTTTGGAAAAACAGTTATCAGATTTTATAGAATCAATCATAAAGCCTAAGGATCCAAACAATGGACTTGGTACTTCCTCTTCGAGCCAAGACGCTTTTGAAAATTCCTCAAACGTTAACTGTGGTATTTATAGGAATAAAGTTGATACATTCAATGACTATAGCTTCAAATACAAGTATTATCTTCATGGCAAAAATTCATTTTTTCCAGATTCTGTGTTTTCTTCAGAAGTGGTTCCTGAGTCAAAAGAACTTGTCGAACCTAATTTCAAATCTATTATAAGAATAGGTTCATTATCTATACTAAATATCGGTGATGCACTACTGTTTGATGGAAATAAAACTATTTTTCCTATAGGATTTACTTCTGTGAGAATATTCTGGAATAAGAAGCACTTTTCAGCACCATCGGCATGTTATAGTTATTTAGATTATTTAATTACTGATAAAACACAAGGTTTTCATGGATATATAAATAATCCACGACGAAGCGCCTATTTATGTTCAGTTCGTGTTAAGGACCGTTTGCCATATTTTTCAATTGATATGATTTCAAACCCTAAGACTGGAAATGCATCAAAGAGATTGGCAAGTGGCGTATCCATAAATTCAGTTTTCCGTTCATTTTTGGATATTATTGGCTGTAACAAACCTTGCGGCTTGGATGCCATATCGTTTTTTGGACTCAATTTACATGTCGTTTTACAGCAGTTAAGGCTTGATTTCGCAACTACCTTTATGAGAAGAATCAGCCAATTCTCTAAAAGCTCGTCCTTCAAAGGCTCTATCTTGGGAAACAAGTAAGATACAATAGTATAAGTATATATTATTACACAGCGTGCATAGACAGATGCACATTAAGAGGAAGATCCGTTTGGGGGAATATCGCAATGAATTGCCATTTAAAATCAGGAGAAATAGTCTTGATGATCTTGTAACTACAATGTTGGACTTTAAAGATTCTGAACCTTGTGTAAGTATCAAATTACTATTAATAATAATTAATAGGTAATGGATAACAGTGATAATCGTTGCAACAGAATACGATCCATTAGACAATATATGAATAATAGCGCTATGCAATACAGATACCTGTTATCGCTACCACCCGAAAGAAGACTTGATGTAAAGACATCGGCCATACATGGGCTCGGACTGTTTACAACGGAGGATATCCCCTCCGGTGAACCAGTTGTTGAATATGTTGGTGAATTAATTAGGGATATTATAAGTGACAAAAGGGAAGAACTGTACTCAAAGGGCCAAGGCGGTGATGGTTCATGCTATATGTTTCGTTTAGATGAACAACTAATTGTTGATGCTACAAGGAAAGGAAACATGTCCCGCTTTATAAATCATAGCTGTGATGTAAGTTTAACGGTTAAATTATTACATTTATTTTAGCCAAATTGTCTTTGCCGGATAATCACATGTGAAAATGGCCTCAAACACATTGTAGTCTTTTCAAAATGTGATTTAAAGGCAGGAGATGAAGTTACCTACGATTACCAGGTATTTGTCTTTTTAAAAAAATCACATGGAATTTCCAGTTTGGTATCGAATCTGAGACGAGGAAAATACAATGTTTGTGTGGTGCCCCAAATTGTTTAGGAAGAATGAACTAATTACCTTAAATTTAAATGCTAATTTGGTTTAAAACATGAATGAATTGCTACAATTCCTGCTGTTAGATTTTTATATGATACATCCACGAATCCTATATCGGTCAATATACCGGCGAGTTCTATTTGTTTTGGAAATTTCTTAATTGAATCCACAAGATATCTGTACGCTGGCTCATCATTAGCTACATGATGTCCTAAAAGTGGGATGAAAAAATTGGAAAAGGACTCATAAAGTGCCGATAAAATATCACTTTCACATTGACTAAATTCCAAAATTAGTAATCTTCCACCTGGCTTTACAACACGAAAACACTCTTTCAAACCATCTTCTATGTTTGTAAAGTTTCTAACTCCAAATGATACAGTAATTATATCAAATGTATTATCTGTAAATGGTATGTTCTCCGCCTCTCCGTTGACCCATGTTATGAATTCTATTGTAATAAATAATTATATTTAATGAAAACATACTATTTAAACCATATTTATTACTTCTTTGTTTACCGATTTCCATCATATCGTTGGATGGGTCAACCACAATAATTTCTGGAGTTACTTGTACAGAATTCGGATATATAAATCCGTTTGAATCCTTAACATGTAATCTAGTACTAAAATCTGCTATTCTAAGTGAAATATCTCCAGTTCCGCCGGCCAAATCCAATATTTTAACATTTGTGCTACCTATAGCCAGTATTATCATAACATAAACCAATTAGCACAAACCTAAATATGGTTCATCATTAAAAAAACATCTAGATGTATGATTATTCAAATTTCTAAGTGTGAAGAATACTTCGTTTACAAATATTTCCTTCCAAATGCGATGTATACCGAAGCTCATTAGATCATTCATTAAATCATAATTAACAGCAATGCCAGAAAATACAGATCTAACGAACTTCTCTCCGTAGGAATTGGTATATTTAGCACGATATGCAATACGATTTATAGGTCGAAGTTTTAAAATACAGGAGGTACGCCCAAAACTACAAATTACAGACGAATACATCATTACCAAATTAAAATATTATAAATATAAATTTTATAATGTTAGTTTTATTACAAATTTCGTTTATTACTAACGATTAATGCTGTCATCATAAACGTCCAATTGTGGGCAACATAAATTTATAAACCTTCCATCTGAAACCTTGCTAATGAAATCAATCTATTAATTATACTCATGAAATCAAGATGACTGTACCTTTTTCCACGATATTGCCCCCTTATTCTGAATAGTTTTAATATTATCATCCCCCGTATAATGAGGATCTGCGATTAGATATGCAACATCACCTAAATTGTATGTGGCGTAGGAATAACTACCTACCTTGAAGGCTGCTTATACAAATTCCCAGGATTATATATGCGTACATACCGGCACCCATAATAATTGGAGTTCCCTGGCTGTTGAAGTGATCTGCAATCAACACGTTATAATTTCTGAACTCAGATGCATCGTTCAAATACAATGTTTTACAATTATAATTTAGATACCAATTAATAAAGTAACCAGATTCTACAGTGCCTATCCACGTTGAACTACCAATATTGAGGTTGTTATGTGAAATATCATTTTTTTTCAATAGTTCTTGGATAATCTCATAAGTTGGGACTCTTTTAATAGTGAGGCATTGCAACAAATACCAGCTACATACCACCTGTGTGGAGCGATAACAACACCCCCAACCAACATCATTAATACCGTCCTAATAATCAAATATAAATATAATATAGACTCACGTGTAAGTAATGATAGTACTGGTAATATCCATCCACTAATGATGTTTTTGAAGTCTTTTTACTTATCCACGGGGGAGACTGATTATAATATATGTGAGGCTATATAATATAATATTATTAAATATTTTCAACCTACAGAAATTAATACTTTAGTATCAACTAAATCTAGTGGATTAAACAACAGTTTGAGTCTGTTGACGTTATATCCATCACACAAAAGCGTTTTTCTGTTGACAAAATTATCACTTAACAAATTGAATAAAGGCAACGTAATCCCACCAAAAGGAATTTTAATAGATGAATTATTAGAGCTATAATCGAAACCCTTATATATTAAATTTATTTTTATATTCGACGAACTTAAATTTTCGTTCGAATGGATAAAAGATATTTTGCCACTGGCAATGTCGAAATTTAAATCAAATTTGCAGCCATCAAATATTAATCCTGATACAATTTTTATATTGGCCTGATTTAAATTATTAAAATATCCTATTTTATCTTGATTCACAAATTTGTTTTGGACATTCTTTGCTGAGCTATACTTATTCTTACTCACAGAATGTGTCTTAGTTTTCCCCTTTGTACTAGAGTTAGTTTTGTTTGGTCTATTCTTTGTTACTTGTTCTGTGTTTTGACATGAACCCAAAGACTTACTATCTCCATCTAACATTTCATAACAAATATAACAACTTAAATTTGTGGGATCGTGTTCAATGGATTCGTAGACGGTGGAAAAACCTTCACGCAATATAGTAGCAATATGTTTAATGGATTCTTCAGAATATAATGAATTCAAAAATTCAGTAGGTACAAGTGCATAGGATTGATAAATTACCCTTAGTGATAATGGTTTACCGTCATATGTATCGTTTGAAATAAATAGATGTCTATGCTTTGTATCAATATAACCATAACCCAGATTATATAGATCAATAAAATAAAGATCCTTAAGCGTAATAGGGATGGATGGCTGATATAACATAATGTCAAATGGCTTTTCTTCGTTATCAAATGTGCGAAGAGTGTAATCCAATGTATTCCTAATGGAACCAGTAATGGTGTTCTTAATCTCGGATGGTAATTCTTCAAACGATTTAAGGCCTATAATTTTATTATCTAAAATGGTTGATTCATCTATGTCTAAATTCGTGTTCAACAGATAACTCATTTTTATCATAGATACGTTTCTCTTCTTAAGCTCGGCTGTTTCATCATCAACCTGTAAATGTATTTAAGATATTGAGGATAGTGGAAAATAACGTATTAACATACCCATAGTATATCAGAGTTTGAGAGTAACTCAAACGTAGTGTCATCATCAGTATTATTCACAGTATAGCACAATATCGAATCCGTAATAGAAGTAACAGGATCCAAACATTTGCAAAATGATAATACAACGAAACTACGTGGGAAATATTGAGTTCCTTTGTAATCATCCAGTAAATTAAAGTTGAACTCCTGTGTATCATGAATTATCAAGAATCCAGCGTATCTTAGGAAATAAGGGGCGAAAACTATGAAATAAAAGTGTGAATATAAAAATATTAAATAGAATCTAAATATAATTACCTTGGTTTAGCCTATGCTTTACATTATTATAGGAGCATATCCAAATGTCATCAGGATCATCACTCTCTAGTTTATACAACAATTCAATTTTAGGAAAATTACTACATTTATATGCCTGATTATTAAATATGGCACTGCTAATGGCCAGAGTCATTATAAGTTGTGGCCGAATTAGAACATTAATAATGAGTATACACCACACATTAATTATAATGCAAACACTCTGATATTATATTCGTCTATAGTATACAATCAAAAGGATTACATCTTTTTTATTACTCTAATACATAACCGTAATAGTTATGATTATACGTAACCCATTTGACGTTTTTATTGGTGGTAGAAATAAGAGAACTGTGAAACTTGTTGATACGTGATAGTTAAGTATTCACTAATAAGTGCAGGCCAACACTATATATTTTATAATTAGATATAGATTTATCTAAATCATAGGTTGTTAATTGAATAATTAATTTAAGCTAAAAGTTGTACTTATATTTCGTAACTTGTCCGGACGCCGTAGTACACAACAACTCTTTATCGTTTATCCAGCAACAACATGTACCTCTATCATTACTACCATTCACTTGGCATTGTACCTACATTTTATATAACCAGTTGTAAATATTTTACCGTTTTTAAGGCTTGATTTGGTGATCTTATATCAATGATAGATAAACAGCCATCGAGTCCAACAGCAGATATTATATTATCATTCAATGGGTTCCACGAAATATCACTGACTAATCTAGAAAAATTACGATTTGAACAAATTTTTGAGGAGTGGAACTGCTTATCTATGTTGCTCAGCGTTCCGATATCTGAGTTGGCGCGTATATCCCAGATGGAAATACATCCGCTATCGTGGCCTATGCAAATCTTTGAAGTATTTGGAGTTGATAAGCATGTTATAGGCTAATGTTTATAAATAAGCTCAATTTTAACAATGAAAGTATTACCTTATGAGTATTACAAGTTAGTACAGAAGTTTCCATTGAAACATCCCATAAAATGAAATTACCATCCATAGAGGATGATATGAATACGTTAGGTGTATGTGACACAAAATGAAGGTCCTAAACATCATTGGATTTTAAAATTAAAATGTATACCGTTACTGGCTTTGTATGACCATTGAAATATTTAATTGGCTGTATGGCCTTTATATTATTCGATTTTCTGTTTTAATATATATATATATATATATATACCTTTTTTGATGAACATCTACGTAATCATGGGATTTGTCCTCCGTGATAATGTCAGTCTATAAAATAAAAATTATGAACTCATAATCGTACATTTTTATATAAACATATTGTCTTTTCGTATCCTCCTGTAATTAATAGGCTGCCACTTTTATTACTAGATATAGCAGATATGGTATCTGACGTTCTGAAGTGTAAATTTTACGTTTTAGTATAAGTACCTATTATTGAATGCGATTATTTGACTACTGAAATTTCCTCCATCGAAACTCATAAGATATATTTCAACTATACCATTCATTTGTCCAACTACTGTTTCAAATTTGGAATCGACGGGCCTATAATATTATGTAATGAATAAGTTGAACAAACGTTCCATCAACTATGTGAATTGCAGTAGATGACTTCTTGTCAACAACAAATTCTAAAACCTTGTCCATTGAAGGTGTTTTATATATTGAGATGTATCCATCATAACAACATAATGCCGAAATTTCTGTAAAGTAAAAATAAGAACATTAAATATTCAAACCTAAATTCTCGGCATAAGATAATGAATTAATCCAATCGTTAGTATTATCTACATCTTTAACGACAGGCTCACTTATCTCAAGTATATATGTTAAGGTAATTGATGACTCTGGCGTAATTTTATATTCATCTAACTTTCTAAACAGTACATGAAGAACAAATAAGAAAGAGATTACTCTGAAATAGTAGTACGTAGTCTTTCGTTATTAAATATGATATCAAAAGGTACGTAATTCTTCAGGCCAAGAAGATCATTTATCATCTAAATATGAATTATAAACAAGTAACGTTCATGATATACCCTAGACAGTCCATTTGTGTCTATGTTTGTCGGTATCATGTAGGAATTTGTATCTAATTTATATTTTTCGTGAGCTCCATTTTGGAATTCGGCATGTATTTCATGGGCTGCCATTAAGAAGTGAATAGAAGGCCTCCTACTTGTTGAATATTAAAAGTTATATTGATATAGGTGATCATAGAAGCATAATATTGAATTACAGGCATAATATTGAAATTTAATAAAAAGTATCGGCGATTTGAAAGGTATTATTAGGATTAGTCGTGTAACTAGTCGCGGTATTAAAATGTGTATGGGGAGATGAATAAAGAGTTAATGTAACTCGTTTACTTTGAACATATGAAGAAACAACCATAACAGATTGTACATTTGACAAATATGTTGTGATTATTAGTTAATATATCACTTTTATTAGATTACTCTTATAATTCCATTGTTGCATTAAAAAATGTCTTCTATGTCCATTACATAACACATCAGATTTTGAACTGAAGAAGATTCACATTAACTCACTATATGAAGTTGTCTTGCATTGGTAATCAATACTCTATATAATGTGTAGAATAATGTAAAGTGTGGAAGATTTTGGAAATGAAGTGATTGATTAGAATAATGGCTCAGATAAAGGATTATGTAGATTCGCCCAAGTCCTTACTGAGTGAGGGAATACCGAAAGAATTTATACCCGAAGTGAATGGAAACTATTATTCGAAAGGTGTAGATGGGTTGGAATATAAGGATTCATCTTTTATTTATGAAAAGGATAAGGAATCATCAAATTTGTCTGTTAAGGATGAACCTAACAGGAGAAGTGATGATAGGAAGCTTATATGGCCCTATACATGTTGGATTTGTAGAAATGCAGTGACGAAAAAGGGTACTTTTATTGTTTGTTCCGGGTTATGTAAAAGGGTCTATCACAAAAAATGTCATAACTATATGAAAGTCCAGTTTGATCATATATATGATAAATATACCGCTAATGAGGATGTAAAAATAAGTTCTGTATTAAATATATCCCATAGTATCTATGAGCCTTGTAAACTAGACAAGTTAGTTAAGGAGATGAAGACTAATAAGAAAAGTACATCGTTAGATCATAATTTTTCTACTAAGAATAATTATGACATGAAGTTTAATGTCGATGTTATTAAAATGCAGCCATCGAAAAATGCAAACCATTGTGAAGAAATGACTGATAAGGACACGTCACATAAAAGTTGTTTTTTTTGTGCAATATCTTATGTAGGATGTAATGGATGTAGGCAATTTGATGAAGTAAATAGGATGGTGAAATGTTCAGTTTCTGGTTGTACAACTTTTTATTGTTATCCTTCATGTATTACGAAATCTCGTATTATAATTCCGGATAAAAGAGTTATTGATATGCATAAAAGTGTTTTTGGTCATTTGAAACATCTTATGGATACTAATGGTAAACCAATTTTCATATGTCATTCTCATACATGTTGGAGTTGTTATGATTGTGACAGGTATTCTTATTATTGGGAAAATTTTTGGAGATCCGAGTTATCCAAGGCCAAAAATGAAGATTTAATAAATGCATGGAATTCTTTAAAAATGTCTTGTAGAGGTAAGGTTGAGTCGACATATTTTTTAAAGGGTAAAAAAATAGTTAGACCTCAACGTTATCCTGAATTAAAGGGGTATAAGTGTTTTTATCAATCGAAGAATTCAATTATCAATAGTCTACAAAATGAAGAAAATCTTTATGACGTATCTGATGATGAGCATGAACAACTTCAAAAAGGTCCATCAAATATACTTTTAAAATGCATAAGATGTGATAGAACTTGGTGTACCCAATGTATTCATCCTGATGTTCATATTGTTCCTAATTCTGGGAAGCAAATAATATGTCACGATTGTATACATATTCAAGTAGCTTGTACCCTAACGAGATATTCCAAGGATCCAGATAATAGAAGTAACATGATGAAAAAAGAATGTATGATGCCAACAATTAAAATTGACTCCAGTTATCCCAACGAAATTTATACACAGCTCAAAAATTTTGTTACTGAACATGCCACATATGAAAAAAAATTATCCCTAGGACCTACTTTTATATCTAAACCTCCAATTGAAGGTTTCGACAGTGAATATCATCTTATAAATATACATAAAACGTTAACAATCACGAAGAAGAATGAAAAACCACCTCCTAAGAAGGGTGAAGGCAAGCAAAAACAATCTACTAAGCCAACAACACATAGTAAAAATTCACAACATACTTTTGATATATCTATTTCCAATGAATATGATATTCCTAGAGTAAATACAAATAAAAAAGATCATAATTCAAAATCCAAAGAGTGGAATGATATAATTAAAGGTTGTGATGCTGATATGATATCCAATGTCTCTAGTAAATTCCGATACATCACATCAAATATATTGACAAGTGATACGCGAAAATTAATTACCGCTCCTGATACCAACGCATCCTGTACTTGTCAAACTGGATGTTATGCTGACTGTTCTAATGTTATTAAAAATGTTGAGTGTACAAATAAAATCTGTTCACTTGGTGATAGAAACTGTGGGAATCGCCGTTTTTCAAACTTTGTGTCACCAAAATTACGACTAGATATAGTAGAAGGAAAAGGTATTGGTGCATTTGCTACTGAAGATATCCAAGCTTCCGAACTTGTTTGTGAATATGTAGGGGAAGTTATCTCCCAAACCGAGTTTCAACGCTCTCTAAATAGTTGGAGTTTCGCCGAAATGGATAATGACAATCAATGTCATTGGTATATTATGAAAATACACAAGGATATGTATATAGATTCTACACACTTGGGAAATGTCGCACGTTTTATTAACCATTCGTGTGATCCAAATTGTTCTTCTATACCCATTAATGTTCGTGGAATATACAGGATGGGTGTATTTGCACTTAAAAAAAATCAATAAAGGTGAGGAGGTATCATACAATTATGGGTTTACATCAAAGGGAGTTGGAAAAGGATTTAAATGTCATTGTAACTCAAAAAATTGTCGTGGTATTATAGGGGTTCAACCAGTTAACCCATCTGAGTCATTGGCATATATAGAGTCAGTTAAGAATGAAGGCGATGAGGTTGATGTTCTGAAACAGTTATGTAGTGATATGTCATCTACTAATACAGTTAATTTACTTCAAAATTTAAAGCAACAACCATCTCCATTGGACATATTAAATGGGATGTGGACCTGTGGGGATTTGCACAGATTTGAGAAACTAATGTCTAAAACGAACTTTAGCAACGAGGGTAAAAATGATGTGATTAAGCAATCGAATAAGAATATCAACCTTCCAAATCCTATATATAGCTTTTTGTCCGACACTAATCACGTTTCTAATGTTCAATTCAATTATATAAAGGTCCTGGCACTGAATGGTTTATCCATAAAAGAATTCGACTTGGCAAACACCAAGCAGGTGAGACATCAATATTATCTACCAATTATTTTTAGTTTTTTAATAACGCTCCTTGGGGAGTAATTGCATTGGGCCATAGTGAGATTTCCCAGAAGATGGTCTGTTCCTAATTATACTTATAAATTATCTGTAGGCTATGGAATGCAGTGCGACATTTGATGAATTCTATACTCTTGCCAAACGATTCATTCAAAATTCGGTAAGTTATATCAAATTATGTTCACATTCTTTAGTCAATGGCACTATCTAGGTACATGTCTGGTATGAATGCTTCTGAGAACATTCAAGGCTTATTGGATCTTACTTGGGGTGCTACAGAGGTGGGTATTATTGTGTTCATGTACTGATTATATAGGCGTGTACAGCTTGCGGCGGCTATGGAGATTGTAAATGTTGTGATTTTTGCGGAGACATTCTTCATGATAACAATAACTGTGGTGATTTTTATGTTGACAAATTTGGTACGAACCTGTGTTCATTTTGTCAGAATAGTAATCACAGGTGAGATGATATATATATTCGATGCACATTTTAATCAGAAATAACTGGTATATCGCACATTATATGGAGAGGGAGAGGATTGCAATGGATTTATGGACGATTCGTATGAAGGAAATGGTAAAAAGGCAATTAAATGTATTGAAGATTGTTTGTAGTGGTCAACGTGATGTAATAAAAGATGACTCATGTGATCATGATATAACGAGTAACGAATTGTATAAATCGTTATTTATAGATGGTAGAAGATTATTTTGTAGTATAAAAGATTTCAAATTATTTAATAAAGACCCCTACCTTTTTTATGAGTGTCAACATGACAAGCAATCATTATGTGATGAGAGTATAGGACAATTCGAGTGCTTTTTTTGAGTTTTGTGAATTCATTTCTTGTATGAAAATATTAATTTTATGTTATTTTCTGAATTTTTATAAATGTGTTAGAGGTCTATGATGTTAAGCACTATGTGCCTGATGTCCAAATTACGTGTCTAATTTATACATATTTTAAGAATTACATGTGAAAATTACTTGTATTTGGATCTGTAATTTTTACTTTGTATTTTACATGACAATGTCTATAAATTTTTTCGGTCCAAAATAAAATGCTAAATAAGGGAAGGTCGGTAAATTGGTCAATAAATGGAAAAAGAACTGGATTTCTTTACAATGTTGTACCTACAACTGTTGAATGTGCACCTAATACTTCGCATAGTAATATTCTGTCATTTGGCACATATGATCAACCAAAAACAACCAATAGAAAAAATACCGATAGTAATATTAGAACCGCTCTAGCTCTCTATTTCATCTCCGAAGATTGCAGTGAATGGTATACTACTATCACATATCCTCCATACTTTTATATTTCGATTGTCAACCAGGAATGTGTAGATATTGTAATACAGTTTTTACATACTACATTCCAAAATCAATTTATTAATACAGTTTCCATGGAGTACTGTAAAAAGATCGACTTGTCATTACCTAATCATCTAGAAAAGGTTGATCCAGAAACTAATATTAGTAAACATAATATTGGTCACTTGGTTAAAATCCAGTTCAATACAATTGATCATTTAGAACGAGGGAGAGATATAATTGCTACATTGAAGCGTCAATATGGTAAAGATAAGTCATTGCATTCTAAATTTGATGTTTATTCTGCTTCAAATTGTGATTATATGGATGAAGTATCAAGGAATGATTTAGATGATATAGAGGTTGATTCTTCCATTGTAACAAATGAAAATGATATTGTCAATTCACCAGTCGCATATATAGGTGAAATATATGAACATGATGTAAGATATGTAAGTAGAGTGTGTATAGATATTTCTATTCGTTGTGGTACTTGGTATGAAGTTGAGAGGATTGGAAATAATGTCAAAATGTCGCCACTAGATATAACTAGTGTAGCTCCATTAAATATATTCGCATGGGATATTGAATGTTATAAAGCTCCATTAAAATTCCCTGACATGGAATGTGATGAAATCATATTAATTTCAATCATGTTTAATGGTCAAGGATATCTTATCGTAAATAGAAGTGTTATTTCGAAGGATATTACTGAATTTTCGTATCAACCATCTGAAGATATGATTGGAACCTCATCATTTAAGATTTTCAATGAGAGTACGGAGCGCGATTTATTACAGCGATTTTTTAATCTTATACAAAAGCTAAAACCTCATATATTTGTGACATATAATGGTGACAATTTTGATTTCCCTTATGTTTTTAGGCGTTCTGAGATTAATGGAATATCAATGAGTAAATTTTTAGGAATTTATCGTTCACCTAATGGGATATTTACTAGCCCATCAATATTAAATATGGATTGTTATAAATGGGTAGAACGTGATTCTTATTTACCTTTTGGTTCTAGGACATTGAAAGAGGTCTGTAAATTAATGTTGAAATATAATCCTGTTGAAATAGATCCTGAAGATATGGTTCCTTTTGCTAGGTCTTTTCCCCAGAAACTTGCCGTATACAGTGTTTCGGATGCAGTTGCCACATACTTTTTATATTTAAAATTTATACATAACTTTATACTTGCTCTGTGTTATATAGTACCTCTCCCTCCTAATGATATATTGAGACAGGGTACAGGTACATTATGTGAGAATTTATTGATGGCTGAAGCTTATACGAATGGTATCTTATTCCCAAACAAGCATTCACAAAAGGCAATAAAGTATTATACTGATCCTGACACTGAAAAGGAACATCTCATTTATGAAAGTTCATATATTGGAGGTCGTGTAGAAAGTCTTCGTTGTGGTATATTTCGTGATGACCAATTGGAGAAATTTGAGTTAAGTTCAACAGCTTACCAGAATTTGATTGATAATCTTGAAGAGATTTTGCTTTATTGGGGAAAGAATAATATAAAACAGAGGAATGTGTTTGATGATATAGTGGATGTTTCAGTTTCTGAGGAAGAAGTGAAATTAGATCCTTCTCGGCCTTCTGTTAAATTGAAGAAGCTCTTTAGTGAATTTGAAAACTTCGACATGGTATACAAGGATATATATACAAAGTTGTGCAATCTTAGGGATAAACCTGTGCTGCAAACGTATCCACGTATTTATCATTTAGATGTCGGTGCAATGTATCCAAATATTATTATTTCCCAGAGGTTACAGCCAACAGCCATTGTAAATGAGGAGTTTTGTAAGAAATGTGCTTATTATAATGAGGCACAATTGTGTCAGAAAAAAATGCGATGGAAGCAAAAATTGGAAATTTCACCCATTGATAAGAGTCAAATTCGTCCTTTAATTAGGGAGTTGCAGTCATTGAATTATAAAATCAATCAGGCTCATTTCAACGCATCAAACAAGAGTGATGATGAAGGTAGAAGTAGTGGTGATGAAGATGACTTGAATACGATATCAGCTAGTAATAAGAGCGTATCTAAAACATGGGATCAGTTGAATGATAGAGAAAAGGGTACGGAGTTGCAGAAGGTTGTTAAAATTTATTCCCAGAAAATTTTTAAAAAATCAAAAGTTAACAAGGAGACGTATGTAGAAAGTATAATATGTCAGAGAGAGAATGATTTTTATGTTCAAACTGTTTTAAGTTTTCGTGACAGGAGGTATATATATAAGAGGCTTAAAAAGGATGGTGAGAATGAATTGAAATCGTTGCTGAAGTCAGATAATCTTGATCCTATGAAGATTAAACATGCTAGAGATAAAATAATGATGAATGATTCATTACAATTGGCGCATAAATGTATTTTAAATAGTTTTTATGGCTATGTCAAGAGAGCTGGATCAAGATGGTATAGTATGGAAATGGGTGCTATTGTAACCTTTGCTGGAGCATCTATAATTGATTCTGCTAGGAAACTTATAGAAACTATTGGTATACCGATAGAATTGGATACTGATGGTATTTGGTGCATGTTACCGGATATATTTCCTGCTGTCATTGACTTGCATACAAGCAATGGTAAGACTGTTGAATTAGAATTTATGACTAGTGTATTGAATATGATGGTTGCTAAAGATTGGACTAATGAGCAGTATTTGGAATTGGAGGATACAGGTAAATATAATTGT
The DNA here is from genome assembly GCA_020283715.1 of Cytauxzoon felis. NCBI lineage: Eukaryota > Apicomplexa > Aconoidasida > Piroplasmida > Theileriidae > Cytauxzoon > Cytauxzoon felis. The sequence continues at coordinate 145,840 of JAIQCW010000188.1, forward strand.
ATAAAGCGTAATGAGGTGTTATTTGAATTGGATGGGCCATGGCATGCTATGTTCTTACCTGCATCGGAGAAATCTGAGGAACTTCTCAAAAAACGTTATGTTGTTTATAATAATCAAAGTCAGATTGTAGAGTTAAAAGGGTTTGAGATTAAAAGACGTGGTGAGATGAGGATGATACAGTTATTCCAGGAGGATATATTTCCTCAATATTTGATGGGTAAAAGTAAGGAAGAGGCTTATAATAATGCTGCTATGGTTGCATTATGTTATAGACAGACATTAGAAAGTAGAGCATTGAATCTTCTAGATGAGGATATGTTTGATTTACTTATAGCTAAAAAGACTGTTAAAAAGGCTGTGAATCAACAACCAAATATGAAATGTTTTGGTATAACTTCAGCTCGTCGTTTAGCTGAGTTATTTAAAAATGAGACATATTTGAATGATGGTAATTTATCAATGACATTTTTATTAACATCATATCCTCTTGGTGCTCCGCGTACAGCTAGGGCTATACCAATCCAGATTTTCAAGGTTGATCCTGCTATCCGTGCACAATTTTTATCAAAATGGTTGAAGATACAGTTGTCTACTGCGGCAAAATTATCATGTAGAGATATATTAGATTGGGATTATTATAAAGAAAAGTTGGATAATCAGATTTTAAAATTGATTTGTCTACCAGCTATAATGCAAGGGTTGGAAAATCCTATTCCACAAATGGAGATGCCTATTTGGGTTAAGAAGAAGCAGAATGCGTCTGAATTGAAGCAGAATCAAATTAGTTCATTTTTTTCTGTTATAACTGATAAGGAATCTCATTTGAAGGTTTTAAATAGTCGTAAAAGGCAATTAATGAATGGTCGTGATGAACATCAGAATTCTACTTCTGAAAAGCTTTCTTGGTTACGGTATACAAAGATGAAATGGATAAAAACTGTTGCATCTCTAAATAGGTGCAAGGGTATAAAGTCAACGTATAATTATACTTTGTATAAAGAGTTGAAGGATATGTTGGTTGTTGATGATAATGTTACAAATTTTGATGATGTATATACATTATTTTCTGAGACGTGGCATATTTATGGTTTTTATACGGATGAGGAGGTAAGATTATAAATTTTTTTTTTACGATGTTTCATTTATTTAGACCCCTGGTCTATTGAATTGTATAGTATCGATTTATAATAAGCCTATGTTTTTCTATGTAAGGATTGAACTATGGAGAAAATTTTATATAAATAACAAAAAGCAATGGGATATAACTCCAAATGAGAATGTTAACGTTGTTGAGATTAAGGATAAATATATTTTACCTAGGGGTGCTCATCAGATTAATTTAATAGAGCTTGAGATGAGGGAGAGTTATTTTTTAGAGAACATTAAGAATTCATTGAATTCTATATTTCATAAGACTGTATCTGGAGTATATGAAACTCAGATTCCTATTACATTTGATTTTATAGTAAGGTGTGGTAATATGGTAAATATTGGAATAACTGATATTCATAAAGGTATATAAAATTATGAATAATAATAATAATGTATAGTATTGAATGATAAGATGGAATTTCGTTCAAATTCTTTACGTGGTGTTACATCAATGTATTCTAGTGATTTGAAATATATGGAGGATGTAAAGGTATTATTTGTTCATTTATTTCATGGATTAGATGAGACTAAGAGACGTAATAGGTGAGATTTAAAATAATATTATTTAAACATATAGATTTTTTGGTATAATTTATACAAGGGAATCTAATGTATCGAATAAAATTTTTATTGGTGGATCAAGTAATCTAAAGAAATATATAGAGACAGATTTTACAATGATTATATCATCTATATTGGATAAGCATAAATCAAAATTCATTAGTCATAAGGTATATAATATTGATATTAATAATATTTATAATTAGAGTATTAAACATGATGATTATGTGAACCCAGAAATATTTCCAGATTGTTTTGGTAATGATTATTATCCAGAGATTGATTTATCTGATACACCAACAGTATCATGTAAAGCATCATTAAAGAAGATGGAGAAGTATTTGAATGATTTAAGACCAAATATATCAAAGAGAAAATATTTTCTACTTGTATATTCTACAATTGAAAGATCAGAGGTAAAAAAAAATTTTAATCTATATCTTTTATTATATTAATTTAGTTTGGTGAATGGTCCAAGGGTAAATATTTCCCTGTACATTTTATACCAATGGCTAAGAATCCAAATCAAATTGTTACAAGTAATTTTATAAAGTAAGTAAGATGGAAGATGGATAAATTAATATTATATTAATATAGACCTACTTTTGATGAATCATTGGAAATTTTATATAATAATCATCGATTTATAGAAGAAAAATTAGCTATCTCTAGAATTTCATCTATACCATTTGGATTATTACTTTCAATGAATACTGCTGATACATTTAAATGTGTATTTGATGTTATGTATGCTAGAGCATTACGTTCATCATATGCTGTATGTTATTGAAGAATTTTATAATAATATATAGTTACTTTGGGGTACACGAGATATTGGTGTAGATTTAGGATTCCCTCAATCACCTAATTTAATACAATCAGATTATGATATAAATATTAATGATTCTAATTTTTATAATTGTAATCCTGGAATTTATAGAGGATATGGTGCAAAAATTTCATTCAATCAATCATTAATGTTTAATGCTGTAATTTTAGAATCAAAATCATTAGATGATACAATAGAAGATAATATACCAATAATAGATTCAAATATTACACATCTATCATGTTTTCATCCATTAGCATTTAAAGTTTATTATTATAATAATAATTTTAATTTTATTAATTAATAGGCACTTGGATCAATGATGGAGAATTTAATGAAGTTAACAAATTTAGTATTCCAAAAGATTGAATATGGAACATTTCAAAATGTTGTAAATGTCTGTAGTTTTTTAAAGCCATGGTTAAGTGATACAGGAAGTATACTTTATGATCCTGCATTATATTCAATGGTATAATTAAATTTTTTATATATAAATATAATCTATTAGGCATTAACATCAACAAGAAAATATTTGAATAAATTATTATATTGTTTAAATACTATTCATAAACTTAGTATTATAGATGTTGAATCTACATTTATTATAGTCTATTCAAATTCAATTAGTATTACTAGTGGTAGAAGTACTATAAATGAAGCACTTGAATCATTATCATCAACACAATCAAAATTTAAAAATGTACCATTCTATGTATGTTTAAATATTATCACCAACATATATATATATATATAGATTGATGAAGAATATGTAGCAATGGTACAACTAGATAAAAATTGCTATATAAGATATAAAAATTATATCAATGCATCCAAAACATTCTCATCTGAAAATTTAAAAGCACTCGAATATCTACCATGCGCTGTAGAAACATTTATAAGATTGTAAGATATTTCCATCTATCCTGAAAAATATATTAATATTCTAATAGCTTCCTCAAAACCATTACACTAGATGTTCTATGGAATACAATAAAACACTTCTATTTCGATACATTTAATAATATCAATGAAGAAAGTATCATACTACAAGAACCACCCTCTCTAATTACAGCAAATTCTATCGAATTATATAAACAAATGGAAAAACAAATTATCAATGATTGGCATCAACCAGGAATTTACTTTTGTAAATTATATGATCTACTCAATGATAGCAGCATGTTTCTATCAACATTTGATAAAAATAAAACCGCCGGATCATTAGATTTCCCAATCATGCCAGGAAGCGCACTACCCGATGCCAAAAATTGGAAATTCGAAACAATCAAACTACTCACATATATCATTCAAATCGATAAAACACTCGATTGGAAAAATATCTCACTACTTTCATCTTTTGATGTAATGTAAAATCTATCAATTTAATATCCATTCAGGAAAAAAAACACCGATTATTCACACTGTCTGGAGAAAGCGAATACACCATCGATAACTGGAAAGTACCAATGAAGTTTGTACACACCATCAATAAAATTAATCCATCAATACCATACTCAGACATCTCGAAATCAACTCATTAATCTGCGGAAGATGCTTCATGATCTCAGATATCGATGTAATCTCAAACCTTACAATCGCCGAAGATGATGATGTCGATGGAATGATCACATACCACTGGTTCGCACATATATGAACAATATCAATACCAGAAGTCTTATCCATTTGCTTCCACCTGAGGTCCAATCCAACTCCTCTTCCACTCGCTTCCACCCGAGGTTACCTCTACCAACGGCCCAACCTCTCTTCGTCTTGCAGACAGCTCTTCTATTTACCTATCTCTAAAGAGTAGAGCCACTCCCGGAGATCGTGGCGGTAGAGAAGGTAGTGATGAAGGTTGTGATGGATCATCCATCATGGGAATGATGGAAGATGGTGCTAAGGATCTGTTAGATGTAACCTCAGGTAGAATGAAGAGTAGTACTGGACCTCAAGTGGAACCCGTAGCTGATCTCAGGGAAGCGAAGGGGGAAGTAAATAGAAGAAGCTGTCTGCAAGACCAACGGTGGTGGTAACCTCAGGTGGAGATGTAGCATTGTACCTCAAGTGGAGCAACATGCAAAGTTCGATTCACAATTTTATTTACATTAATAGGCCGTGTAAGATATGTGGTAATTCATTGGATAATAAGCAAATTGAGGAAAAGTTGATACAGCATTTGGAAAATACGTTTTATGCTTATCAGGTATGGATATACTTTAATGTAGATTAATTCAATAGGTTCAAGATCATGTATGTTCAGCATGTAAGGGCATAAAGACTATATATGGTAGAAAATTTTGCGGGTTTGTTGATGGTTTAGATATATATATAAACATATAGTTGTGGAGAGGTTTATACACCTAGATTATCTGAATCGATATGGACGTGAGTTGAGTGTATGAATGAAATAATGAATTTAGAAACTGCTTCAATGTAACTAATCAAATATCGCAACTAACAAATATGAAGAACCTTCAAGAATGTTTGACACTTTATAGTGATGTTAGATAAGATGGAAATGTCTAAGACATCTCACTACTTCTCATTAAAGCTTCAAGATTAGTCATAAACTATATTGTACATTAAAACATTACTAGAGAACAAACCATTGAATGAATAGGTTCAAATGAAGCAGATACAATTTCACTAAAGTTGTAAAGTAAATTTTCAATAAATATACCTTATCTTATTTTTATGTATCTTTAATAATTTCTGTTCCGCTGTAACAAAATCATCATTATCCGATAAACGCTGAGCATTCTCCATCAACATGATGCCATCTACATATTGTCATGTTGAAATAAAAAGTAAAAATACCTAGAGAATTTAAAATCTCATCTGTATCTTGTTTAGGAGGCTATAGTATACACATTATTAAAATGTATAATAAACATACATGAATATTAATAGCAAAATCAGCCAAATCCTGTATACCACTCATTACAGTGTTCCTCATACTCTAAATTTATAAATTAAGAGATTCATTCAACAGTGTCTACACATACCAATCCGAAGGGTATTTCATTGTTTTGTGAAGAAATAGATTCTATTATAGTAATTATATTAAAAACAATAAGAAAATAGGTCATTTGTATTACATTTTATTATTGTTTTACTACTTGTGTACCACACACCATCAATGAATGATGTCGTTTAGTGAACATATTCAAATTCTATCTTGGAATGAAACATGAACCATTTATATTATTCAGTTTAATTTATCTCTACTGTTGTAATTTTAGTGTTATAAATGTAATGTGTGATGAAAATGATGAAAAATGTGAAGATGATGCTACCTGTATATCCAGGTGAGTAAATGCTCAACTTAATCCATATTTACTGTCAATATAGAGATGTAAATAAACTTGGTGAAGATATTAAAGAAGCTGTAGAGGATAACAATGAAAAGACTGGTCATGTGGTAAATGAAGATGCACAGGTATGTGTACACGTACATTTACAACATTCATCAAATAAAGAGTCAGAAGGATGCTGTCATGGATCTAATCAATGAAAACATCGGTATTTTAAGCTAGTCAGTGTCTTGATAATTTTTCAATAGACAAAAGTAAAGGGTACTTGGACTTTAATAATAGTGATCCCAAGTTGTATTCCGGCGAAGATTCTGGTATTTTATACTGAATTTAACATTTAAACAGCTCTAGATTACTATATTTTCGCTGCAGAAGCGTTAAAGCGTGTATGGTATGTAAATTTTTAAGATTATCCAGACACCTATAGGTATCAAGGCTTATGCAGGTTGGTGTTTAATTTCTATTATTCTAATCATTCCAGGAGGAATTATACTTTAACATGTCCTAATGGTTTGTTTTATATGTCAAATTCAAGATTAACATCAAGGTTGGATCGAAGGGGAAAAGAATACATGTCACGCACCTTTAACATACCGTGGACCGTAAGTTGACCAATGCTCATCATGACAACAAAGCAGGTGTAATTATACCAAGACATTTTCCGGTTCATCTCATCTAGAAAAGGAGGAATTCGCGTGGAAGTATGTTTGATTTGTTGCATTAAATATAAAAACAGGTGTGAAGTGGATTGGCCATGCGTTGATGGTATATTTAAATCATTAAATTGCAACATCATTTAGAACTTGCATTAAATCCTAGTGCTAAATGCCCAATTGGATGGATACCGCTGCAGAATAATGTGTGCCTATCTCCACAGGTACGTGTAGTGGATATCATTACAAATACAAAAGGATGCACGCGGAAAATGCCCACCGATTATGGATTTCTCAGTCATCAAGACAGAAAATAGGACATTATTCGAACGAGAATGTAATTTTGGGCAATTAAATCACATAATCCAATAGGTAACTTACGATGGCCGAGGTTGAATAAAGAACATAAAGCAGAAGGAGTTACAATTGAAAACAAATTAGACGGTGTAATAAGTGAAATGGGAATAATATATCCCATAAATATTTAGTATCGCTCCATAATTCAACTACTTTTCATCATTATGTGTACTTAATTTATAATTTTCGATATAGTCTAGCTCAGCTTCTGTAAGGTCAGCCTTGTCTAATAACAACTGTCTCAGCTTCCTTTGTCTTCGAGTTTTCATAGACTCCCCTAAATGTTAATATCAAATGAATGGTATAGAATACCTGGAGTCAGGGTAAAAATTGAATATACTGTTACAATTATTATTAGAAGATTAGTTATAAATCCTCCAGGGTCATCCTTGTAACTGACGAACCACTTTCCTCGTTTATATGGTCCAACCTTCAAATTCTGTAACGGTTGGCGTCCGATAACGTTGTTTCGCCATTTAGTTTCATTATTATCATTTCCATAATTTGTGCTAAATCTGCGTAGAGCTACTGCGTTTTTGGATGCATAACATGGAGATTTTATAGTGTATATATTCCTAAGAAAAGTTGTGAGTCAAAGGTCAGGTAGGTGGAAATAAAAACAAACCTTGTTGGATTATGAAGAAATATTTGCGATAGATTATAATTATATAACCTTTTACAAGCTAGACATTCAAAGATCATTATTTTTTATCAACTGACTCTTCGAGAATTGTCCCCATCGGTGGTCAGCTTAATCATTGCCTATAATTTAACGTTAAATGTGTTTATCGCTATAAATGATATTTAAATATAAAATGGAAAGGATATATAATTTGTTGGATATAATATGGCGACTGGAAGTTCGATTAGAGGATATAAAATAGGTAATACCTTGGGTGTAGGTACCTTTGGTAAGGTTAAACGTGAGTTTAAAATCCTCGTATATACATATATTATACTTTAGTAGGAGTACATGAAGCTACGGGTGAAAAGGTTGCTATAAAGATTATAAGTAAATCGAGGATGGCGACGATGGGTATAATGGGTAAATTGTCTAGAGAGATTAGTGCAATATCTGAGATGCATCATCCGAATATAATAAGATTATATGAGTTGATTGATACTCATAATACATTATTTATAATAATGGAATATGTTGATGGTATATGATTATAATTAATTATTATGTATATATAGGTGGTGAATTATTTGATTATATATCGCAGACTTCAAGGTTAGGTGAGGTGGAGGCTTTGAGGATATTTAGACAGATATTATCTGCAGTAGATTTCTGTCATAAGAGGATGGTATGTTGTTATATATAATAATGATGATGAATTATAGTTATGTCATCGTGATTTGAAACCAGAGAATATATTATTAGATAAATATATGAATGTTAAAATTGGTGATTTTGGTTTATCTAATTTCATGAGGTATAATTATATTTATTAATTATTTATTAATTTTAAAATTAGAGATGGTGAATGTTTAAAAACACCATGTGGATCACCAAATTATGCATCACCAGAAGTTATTTGTGGTAAATCATATGCTGGACCAGAGGTTGATATTTGGTCATGTGGTATAATTTTATATGTACTTCTATGTGGATGTTTACCATTTGATGATGATGAAATGCCTGCATTATTTAGTAAAATAAAATTGGGTAAGTAATATAATTTTATATAATTATTATATATTACAAGGTAAATTTTATATACCTGGTCATATAAGTCCAGATGCTAAATGGTTATTACAAAGGATGTTAGATTTCAATCCACAAACACGTATAACTATGCAAGAGTTAATGTATATTTGAAATTATTATCATTTATTATTATTAAAATAGGTCACATCATTGGTTAAGATATTCAACATCAATAGAAAGACATGAAGAATATCATACTTCTACATTTACTAGAGATATAATTGATATTTTAGATCAAGGATATACACTTGATCCATATAATCCACATAATTGTATAGTTGATAAAGTACAACCTACTACATTTACATTAAATAGAGCACCATCTAGATGGATATTAGGTATAGTTGGTATAAAATCTGAAGATAGATGTATTAATCAGGTAATTATTACTAACATCATATATTTTATTAATTATAATTATAGATATGTAATATATTACAAAATAATGGTTATACATGGAGAATATTACCAGGATATAAACTCTTGTGTAAAAATTCATCTATTGGATCTAATAAATCATTTTTTAATTTCGTTATACAATTATATAAACTCAAATATAAAACTTATCTAATAGATATACAATTATGTTGTGGTAATCTGCTAGGTTTGTTTATTATAATCTTTATCATTATATATTAGCATGTCTACATGAAGCTAATAATATCATCAATAAAATCAAACAAACAATCAATTATGATACATTAAAATAAATGTATCATCATTCACTAATTTAAATGTAAATATTAATATAAATGTATATATTGTAATATGAAATTAAAATTAACGTGATTTCATCCTACGAACCTTGCGATTTGATATCCTAGTATTCAATTCCACCTTTGGTGGTACAGTAAAACCAAATGATTTAGCAATACGCTTCAAATCCAATGAATGAACATTAAATATATCCTTCAAACTATGTGATGTGTATGCCTGTAAAATTATCCATAAATAATATATTATATAACAAAGAAACTCAACCCGAAGACTAATACAACTATTCATTCCACATCCAACTCTCTTCATCCTGCCGTCAGCTCTCCACTTTAGGTCCTTTCCTTCGTCTTGCAGACAGCTCCTCTATTTATTTCCCCTTTCAGCTCCCGTAGATCAGCTACGGGTTCTCCACTTGAGGTTATAAACCTAATCTCGTCGAGATACGTCTAAAGTGACGGAATCTGTGTTTGAAAGGACATCTCAATCAATATAAATTAGAATGAAGTGAGGATGGGGATATTAAATACAATCATCAAATTCCTTTTCAATGAAGTATTAACATCAGATATTCATTCAATATTCATTGAGATATCTTCATGAGTTTCCCCAGAAATTCATATATTCCTTCAAATTTTGAAGGTAAAATGAAGTTAATGAAATTAGTGAATATGACCTCAAGTGGAGACCTCAAGTGAAAACCTCAGGTGGAGAACCCGTAGCTGATCTACGGGAGCTGGAGGGGGAAGTAAATAGAAGAGCTGTCTGCAAGACGACCTACGGTGGAAATAAGCTCAGGTGGAACGAAAGTAGTATTGGTCCTCAAGTATATCAGTTGTTAGATTCATTTGGGTATGCATACGTGTAGATATGATCGATATGCTTCTCGTGATGATCTATTGAGATAAAAGTTTTTTTCGATGAGTTTTTCGAGTTGTAATTGTACATTGGCGATTTTATTTAGATCGAAATCATATTTACAGAGTGTAACATTCATTGATTTAAGATAATGTAGGAATCCCAATTCTTCTGGCATTAGAAACATGATAGCTTTACCTTTCCCATCAGCACCTCTGGCTGTTCTACCGACTCTATGTATATAATCTCTTGGATCATCTGGTGGATCGAATTGTACGATCCAATCTACCTGATGATATAATTATATTATGTATTATATTATAAATTACTTTTGGTATATCTAAACCTCTTGCGGCAACATCAGTACATAAAAGATGACCACTCTATAAGAAGAAATGGGGTTATAATAAAATATTTTCAACATACTGTAGCTTTACAAAATGAATAATAAGTTGTTAATCTAGCAGATTGTTTCTTCTTTCCATGTATAGATTTTGTTGGTACATCAACATAATTAAGTAAATCATCATGAAATTTTACAGAATTACAACTACTAAAAAAGACCATAACTTTTTTATCCATATTTTTCTTTAAGAATGTAAATAATAATAAGAATCTATTTTCAGCTTCACATACTACATAACCTTGTTCTAATCCTGATACTGTAGAAGTACCTTTGGTTGTTGTCTAAAATTATGGTGTTAATTAACCTCATAAAATGTTAATATATACCTGAATAAATATAGGTGATTTCAATGATAATCGTACAAGATCATCAACATTTGATGTATTTGTAGCAGAGAATAAACATGTTTGTCTTTTTTTAGGTAATAATTTCATAATTTGATTCATTTCTTCCTCAAAACCTATTTCTAATATCCTATCTGCTTCATCAATTACAAAAACCAATAGATTTTTATAAATAAAACCACTAGTATTTTGCATGTGATCTAATAAACGTCCAGGTGTAGCAATTAAAATATTAACACCACGATTCAATTTATCAGCTTCTTGTTTCCTATTAGCACCACCCATTACTAATCCAATAGTTTGTGGTAAATATTTACAAATGTCTTTAGCAAGTTCAAATGTTTGGAGACTCAATTCCCTAGTAGGTGATATAACAATACCACCAGTACCATTACGAGGCATAAATTTAACTTGAAATAAACATTCAACTAGAGGTATTAAAAATGCTAAAGTCTTTCCAGAACCTATAAATCTATAAAAATTCTAATATTAACACAATCATACCTGTCTTTGCTTTACCCATCACATCTTTACCCTGAAGTAGATGAGGAATACATTTAGCCTGGATCTCTGTCGTTCTAGTAAAGTTATTTTCAGCTAATGCCTTTAATATTGGTTCAGATATGTCTAGATCCGTGAATTTGACATCAGTAAAGTAATCCGAGTCTGATTTATATTGCGATACGTCCAAATCTCCATCATCTTGATTCCTATCACCGTTAGACTCATCCATATCATTAATTAATATATATATTCATCACTATAGTACAATTTGATTATAGGTGTAGTTATTCGCCTGGTAAAAGTATACTGAGTGACCTCACAAGTTATTAATTATTGTAATCTATGTAACCACATGATAATTTCTTATTATATATTGATTTTTGTAGTTTTAACTTATGTGATTTAATATATATACCATTTTTTTGATTTCTATTACTCTCGATGAAGAATGACGTACCACGGCGACAAGGCTAGGTTCAATAACCATTATAGGAGTTCTAATTACGGATATAGAAATGAAGATTCATCATATAGAGATGGGAATAGGAATAAATCCTATTATGGTGACAAGGGTCACAGTTCTAGGTATGATAAGTATGGCTACGAGTCGGACTCCGCGAGGAGTAGTGATATCCAAGATAGCTATAAAAGTAGGCGTAGAGGTGATTACAGAGAATATAATGAACAACGAAGGTTAAATAAGAGTTATCATTCTGGTTATAGAGAGTATGATCGTGATGAAAGGTTGCCTGGTGACTCTGATACTGATGGTAGCGCAGACTCTAAGCATAACGAGAGTGCTAAATACAGTAACGCAGAAGATAATACAACTGAATCGGATGGATATTCTACAATTATTGTGAGAACATTGGATGAAAATGTAACTGAAGATGATGTGGATAGATCTATATCGGATATTTCTATAAGAAATGGGTTTTCTCCGCCAAATTCTGTATCTATTAAGACTATACAAAATAATATGGCACAGATGTATTATGATTCTAACCAGAATGAGAATTATCCATTTACTCTTTCTATTGAGAGAGTCGCGATTGTTAAATTTCCATCGTCTTCTGCTGCTTCTAAATTTATGAATTTTTTAAAGTCTAGGATGTTAAAAATCTCTACAAAGGAGTATTTTGTAGAATTTTATACTATAAATGGTGATGTAGATGATACATCCATTGTAAATAACCTAAATGACTCTAATATCCCGGATATGGCTGAGATTACTACGTTGATACAGAAAAAGAAGACATTGATGGATTGGAATTGTCCATCCTGTAGATTTTTAAACTTTTCAAAGAGATTGGTATGTTTAAGTTGTGGTTTACAGAAGCCTTCTGATGATATACTCGAGTGCCAGAATAAGGCATTAGAAATTGCTGCACTAAATCAGGTACAAATGTTACAATCTAATATTGGTGATATTGCCCCTTGGATAATTATAAAGAATATATCAGGTGATGCTGATCCAGCTAAATTAGTTTTATTTATTTGTAAGAGTATTAATGGTGCTCCTAAAGATCTACAGCGCTGTGTATATTTTATTGATCCTGATGAAAGTACAAGAAAGGGTTTTATGTTTGCACAATTTTCAACAACCAATACTATTGAGGCATATATTAATAGTAGAGGTGCCAAAAAGTCAGAGGTTGTCAAGTTCGGAAATACTTACCATCGCATTGATACAGTAAAGTCTAGAGAGAAACATGTCGCTGAAGAATTGATTAAGAAGGTAAAATTTAATATCTTAAAGGTTAATTATGAATTCAATACTATAACACTCGATACTAACTTGACCACAGATGAGAACCCTAAAAGGATTGGAAATAAAGAGGTCAAATCATGTAAAGTTAAGACAGCAACTTTAAATTTATTAGAAGCTGCTGCTTCATCTAATGATGCAGCTTCAATGTCAATGAATTATCTTAATGAATGGATATGCTCTACAATTCATATACCAACAGGGAAACCAGACACTGCAACTTTTGTATATGATCCAAATACCGATTATTTCTATTATCATTGTATGGATTTATATTATGATGCTGCTAGTGGATACTATATGTCTATGACTGGTGATTATTATCTATGGGATGAAGCATCTAGTTCTCTCAAGGCAGAAAGAAATACTCATGTTGTATCTGGGGTAAATGGGGCATCCAATGTTGAAGGTACAGGTACATCTGGTCTTAATAATATTGCTGGTGTATTGGCTTCAGCTATTAAAGTAGCTCAGGCATCCAAAGAGAGTGTACAACAATTATCGACAATAAAAGGTGTTACTAAGCAATCAATAAAAAGTGAAGGCAAACCATCAATTAATCTGGATGATACATTTTCAAGCTCCAAATTTGAAGATGAAGATTCTATGGAGATTGAAGAGGATGTAATTAAAGGAACCGACACTAAGAGTGATGTCGTATCATCTGAAGGAGCAAAAGTCCCAGAAACTAAAGATCCTATAATCAAGGCATTAAATATTTGTTTCGTATGTCTACGGTCATTTGATACAATTGAATTACTCGCTAAGCATGAAAAAGAATCTAAATACCATCAGGCGCTACTCTCAAGCGCCCATGCCTGATGTTGAATCCATACACAAGTTAATGAATTTCAAACCTTTAAACATATTTAAATTAATCTTAATCTATTAAAATGTAAATTTATATTCATCAGTTAACATGTAATTTTCATGGATGAGGATAAGAACCCGCCCGAGGTGGTCAAGATAGACCCAGGGGGCCAAGATAGAAAAGGTGTATACAACCAAGCTGATGAGTTGAATGTCAACGAAAATGCCATTGTATTTATACTCGATCTTAGTCCCATGGCATGGGTTAACGGTATATACCCATTCAAAAATGATAAAGTACATAAATTAACGCTATATAACATATATAATATCTTAATTAAGCTCTTGAAAGCTTATGCTTTCATGTCTATACAAAATAGATGTTGTATCATTGGTACTCATAACGCTGGATGGTATGTTAGACAATCTAGAAATCATCAACCCATCTACAGTAAAATACTCTATGAAGGTTTAATATTTAACAACTGGTTACCTTCATGTTTTAAAGGTGAAGATTCACAGGATAAACATGTTGAAGCTACAATTATACATGTTTGGAATAAAATTATCGAGTTTATCACCAGCGCTGCTTCCACTCCACCATCAGACCCGCAATTAACTGCTGCATTATCAATGGGACTATTACGTTCGACGACTTTTATATAGAAATTCATTATTCTTTAGATTTAAATCGATTGAAATTATCGAGGATGGGCTTTGGTAGGAAAATTGTAATATTCGATGCCTCAAGTAGCGAAGGCTATAGGTCACAGTACATTGGCCTCATGAATATCGCATTTACTGCTTCTAAAAATGTATGTCGACATTTATCATATTGCCAACTGATATAATTCATCCATATAGAATATAACAATAAATACCTGTGCTCTAGGTCAATCATCTGTACGTTCCATCTTTCTAAACCTAATTAACATCTCCTCCTTAGAAGGTACTAGAGCAATTATGCCATATAACAAATGCTAAATATTTTGTACTGTCTGAAATATTCCAAGGTGATGATGATCTTTCACGCTTTGATGAATCCATTTTCCAATTATTAATTGTATGTCTCGACTCTATACATTTTATATACCTTTAGTTTTGGTTTCTACCCTCGGAGAGCATTTCAAATTTACTCTCTACACAGATGCCATTTGAATTTAGCAATACTGTAGTTTGTTATTGTCATTATAAAACTGTAGAAATATCATTCCTTTGCCCTTGTTGCTTCGCAGGTTCGTTGTATGATGCCCATTATCTATCCATCTTCAGTCTATTGTTCCGAGAGAGATGATGGTGGAAGATATCGCACTATATGCTTCATATGCAAGTTAGTTGAATGATATGATCATATTAACTCGTAGCTCACGACTAACCAGAAAAATTGCCAAGCAGAAAATATCATCCGATATTGACTTTCATAATTAAGGGAAGATTATAATATTGGATTAAGACAATCGTCAGGCAATAGATGGTCATCATTAGACATCACTCGACTATTATAGTTCAAGCGAGTTTCAATAACCAACTCTGGACTTAATCGCACAAGTATACTCGATTGACGTCACTATACAATGTCACATAATTCATACCTCACTCATCATCAATAAACTATGACAATTTAAAACGTCATACAAGTTAAATATCTAATACTTTCATGGATGTATGCATCAAATTAGTGTGTTATACGTCGCCAGTGAATGGGAGAACGAGTTTCCTTCCGTACCATTTAGATTTAGCAAAATAGTAAAAGAAATCAACATATAGTGCGGTCTGAATAATACCAGCGGTCCAACAAACACCACAAAAGTAGGATGGTTTCTCAAAGAAATAGCGATAGAACCAATTCATTATATAAAGTGCCCTATATAAACCCATTGTAACAACATAATGTGATGTAATATTCTCGACTTCACGTTGTTGATATAGCATCGTCAGTTGTGGTATTATCGCGACACTCTCCAACCATATAGAATAAGTCCATAATACATCAACAATTGTATACTTGTGAGCAGTGAGTAATGATAATGCTATAGAAATTATAATAGAAAAAAAAAATTTTTATATTAAAATACCTAATACAGGTCCAAGTATATATTTTTCATAAGGGAATTTATCAATCTTCCTATTATAAGTCTGTGATATAGGAGGACGATAACGTATTAAATAAATTGAATAAGCTGTAATACCAATAAATAAAATTTTCATTATAGTATTATAAAAACTAATAAAATATAAAAATAAATCGATATATCTAATTTAAATAAAAATGATATGAAGTAGACATATATAAAATACCTGAAAACAAATACCATCAAATATAACTCCTGCATCCTACATGATATACCCAAACAATTTTTAGATACTTTCAACTTCAATACTAGAATTGCCAAACTTAATAAATGGCACATATCACCAGATAAACGAAATATATTCATAGACATTGTGAATAATTAGTAAAAACAATCATCAATTTATATATAATAAATATATCATTATATTAATCTCATAGTAGAATATATCTCATACATTCCATACGCTATTCTCAACAATCAATCTATTATAAACCTATAGTGAAATTACAATTTATTCTAACGAATCCCATAACCATCATATATAATAACTACACCCAACATATAAGTGTGATGTCGATTAATACTCACATATACATATACAAATCAACACATTAACATCTATATCACTGTAATTAATCTAAATTTATAATACAATTTAAAATAATACACTCTTAGTCGACATCTCCTCCAAAAACTCAATCACCGGTCCTATAAACCAAACAGATGGCCACAATCCTATGTATATATATATAAACTGTTAATAATATGTAATCTACCATGACTAAAACTAAAATCTAAAGGTACCTGCCACCTTGTATTCCACTCGAGGTCCAATCCACCTCTTCTCCATTTCATCCTCTCTTCGTCTTGCAGACAGCTCTCCACCTGAAGTCTTTCCACTCGCCGTGGTGGCCTCTTCCATTTATCTCCCCCTCCGCTTCCCTGAGATCAGCTACGGGTAGTCCACTTGGGGTCCAATAACTACATTCGCCACGATCTCTGGGAGTGGCTTTACTCTTTAGAGATAGGTAATTGAAAGAGCTGACGGCAGGATGAAGAGAGGTGGATTGTACATCAGGTGGAAGAGGAACATAGATTGATATACATATGGTAGAGTTGGTTGAATTGTGGGTGTATATTTTAACTTACCGCTGAGGAATGTTGAGTATCCTCCGGATCTTGAGACGTAGTAGACAATATTTGGATTCCTATTGTATTGTAAGTGATATAATCATTAAACAAACTTTAGAACATTAAATATATCGATATCTGACCAATTGAATAATGAGTTATCCATAGAGTATAAAAATAGTGTCGGTATATTAATCTTGTCCAGATTATTGTTTATTTTATTTATATTCTTTCTGTAGTAGGTGTTTATAGCATTACTGATATATTTAGATGAATATTCATCCCTTAACCTTGTAGGAAACTTTATCTGATTAGTTGTTGAAGTGGACATATGTAATGATGAATATGGTTCAACTTTCTTTGAAGATAAATGGGGTAAATTAGATGTTTGTTGTACTGGTGATGATGATGGATAATGTAATTTCGATACTGATGTAGTTGTAAGCTTTGATGTATCATCACCTATTTTAATCTTAGTATCTATTCTTCTATTAATTCTTATATATACTGGTGATTCAGATATACTTTTCATCTTATTCCTTCCATCATTTACAAACTTATCTATATTATGTCTTGATATCGATAAAATACACAATTTAAAATCTATTGATGATTTTGCCCCATATCTTTTAAAATATAAATCCCCATAATTAACAAATGAGTCATTTTCCATATCTGTATAAGATTGATTATATATTTTATGTAATAATGATATGATATTATCGATTTTATTATTTATTATTGAATCTTTAATAAAATTATATTTAAATAACCATATTTTAATATATAACTTCTTTAATATATTATAATTCATTAATATACTACTATAATGACAACATCGAAATATGGGGCAATCTTTCTTCAATTCTTTATTAGCCTTCTTACAATGTATCTGATTAAATAAACCCCATAATTGTGTAATGAATGTGGTGATACAGAATTTTTTGTATAAATTTGTAGCATTATCATTGGCAGAGGGTAGATTATATAATATATTATTTGTTGGTTTTAAATTTAAATTTATACATGCAACCGCTGAAATTTTACTTTTATTTGAATTTGCACCCGAATTTTTACTCTGTGGGAACACCACATTTGTCTCAATTTTATAATCCCCATTTAAATTCTCATCATTATTCTGTAAATTCCCTCTCAATTGATTACTATCTAAATTCAATGATCTATAATCCATTGTACTTTTATATGTACCCGTATCATCATCTGCAACACCACTTATTGAAGATAATGGGGTTATTTTACCCTCTTTGCACAATAAAATCCCAAGATCAGTGTAATCATCATCCGTATGTGGGGTATTATGGGGTGATGATAATATATATTCTAATAATATATTTGATCCAAATGATATACCAATAGTAACAATAGGTAAATCAGGAAATTTCTCTGATATTTTATCAATAGCACAATCTAAATCTATAATGACATCACTATAAAGTGATACAGGAAAACATCTTAACCCAATCAATCCTGGGAATGCTTCATTGGCCATGCCCAAATTAACATTCAAATGTACATGTACACATATAAAACCATTCTGTATAGCATCATTTATCAAACTCCTAATTGTTGGGACAAATGGGGGTTCATCACAAAGCCCCTCATTATCATTGTGATAAAAATCCCAACATCTGCCACATAATTCATTATTATCCCCACTTTCATCATTATGCCTTACTCTATCGTAGTTACACTTACAAACCACAGGTTGATAACATATGGAATATGAAACATTCACATCACCAACAATTACCATTACACCGCGAACAATTTTTGGATGAGGAAGAGAAGAAAATGTAACATTAGACCCATCTCCACTGGGATTTAAACCTCCATCTTTAATACCAGTACCAGCCTCAGAACGTCCACTCTCTTCACCCCTCTCAATATAACCATCAACTCCACTACGCTTAGTTACATCATTCAATGAACTTGGAGACTTGGCATCTATTCGACCACCATCATTGAATAAATCAAAATCTAGAAATTCATAATCTCCACTATTAGTCCTTGAGTTCTCAGCACTTCTTCTACCAATGGAATCTGATCTCACAGACTTTATCAAATCATCAACTCTAGTACTAAATGCCTTCTTGGGGTGAATATCACTGGTATTCGAAGTAGAATAATCGTCAAACCTTGGTAAATTACACCTCGAACACTTGGGTACTATCCATCTAGGCATGTACCAATCCAATACAACTACAGCACCATTATGACCTTCAATCACCTCCCTCAAAGTAACAGTAGCCTGGGACCTGAAAATTTTAGAAAATAGAAACGTCCTTAATATTAGAGAACATATATAAGAATTTATGCCGTAGAGCAATCGCAGGACGAAATTTTTAGTGCTAGAAGCATAAAATGTCAATCTCCTGTACAAAATTTCAATCTTACAATATAAAATCAGATAAATCCATTGAAAATACGATGAAAACATATAAATAGTAGGTCTATATGTCCTTCCAATTGTCTTGAACTTATTCAATATCGGAGGAAGAACAGGGCCAGTGTAATACGCACAGACAGGAGAGACATATCCTAACTCATAATAAAGCCAAAAAGTACCAATCAATATCAAAATTCCATAAAATAAAAAGTATCTTACATTAAAACTATTAAAAATCTGATTTATAATAGGTATATTTATTAAATTCCTATAGATAAAGCGATGGTAAACTCTACTGAATCCATCGTACAATACATTGCGATAATACAACAACATGGTAGTAATTCCAAATTAATTAATATTAATTAGGCCAACATTATAAATAATACACATTTTTAATGGATTTTTAACCATATATATTAACATTTAATCTCATTGATGGTGTAGTGTCTAATCTAGGTTGGATAGACCTTAGTTAGAATTATAGTAACACAGTAACTTCAAGATGACATGGTAAGTAAATTTTGAAGTTTCGTTTTTAAAATTTCTTATATTTGTAGGGATATATTTTCAAAAATATTTAATAGCGGTAATGATAATAAACATACATCCATATATGATGATAAAGTACCTCCGCCACCTTCTGGTGCATTCGCTCCCCCTCCAGGTATTTTCAACTTATACTATTGAGTATGTATATTATTAGAACGCCCTAAATGGTTTGGATTCTCTAGCAATACTGATGCAGATGATGGAACGTTCAAAGGTTTTACACCACCACCTAAAGTTAAAGGTATTTATAATTATAATCCTCTAATTACATTCTTCAGTTGATGTAAATTACGAATCTGACGACTACTCCAACTATCTGTAAGACAACACTGAAGTATATCATGACAACCTCAGGATGGACGATAAATCTGGGCTATATAATAGATCAGAACAAATTGTCAATAAATTATTTAAAACTCCACGCGCTAATAATTGTTTTGAAAGTGTTAAAATGGGATGGAAAATGGTATGTTATAATTGAATCCAACTTTTATACACCTATTAGGGTGGTGCTGTTGGTGGTATATTTGGTACATTGACTGGTCTCTATACTTCGTTACGTCATCGCAACCTTATGATTTTACCTGTATCTGCGGTTTGTTTATCATTTACCCAATATTTTATATACTCAGATTGGTGGAGCCATAAGTTTCGGATTCTTTCTAGGTTTGTAAAAAAAATCCCCACTCAATCATAACTTCAGGCTGTGGAATGCTTGTACGATGTTAAACCATTGAATGAATCGATTTTACATCCAATATTAATACAAATTCTTCCACCTGAGGTTACAACCACTGTTCCGCTTCCACCTGAGTCGTCTTACCACTCGCCGTGGTGGCCTCTTCTATTTACATCCCCTTCCAGCTCCCATAGATCGCTTCCAGGTTCCACTTGAGGTCCAGTGACTATACTTCCGCCACGATCTCCGGGAGTGGCTCTACTCTTTAGAGGAAGGTAATTGGAGGAGGGCTCCACGGCTAGTGGGAACAGAGGTGGGATTGGACCTCAGGTGGAGGCGAGTGGAAGGAGGGGTGGATAAAATAAAGTGGTAAATTCGTTCGAGTTTAGTTGGTATCTTGTGTTTTGGGTGTTTCGGTAGCGATTGTGGAGAGTAGTGTACTGATTTTATCTTCTTTAAGCATTTCGACTGTGGGTGATCCTTTAGTGTAATCATCAATTGATAATATACCGACTTCAATTTTATCAGCTTGTGGTAATGATGAATCCATAGCTTTAGTTAATACACGTATAGCTAATTTAGTAGCTTCTTCTAATGATAAATCTTCTTTCCATTCCTAATAATGTATATATAACAAACTATAATCTGTATCATACCTGTTTCAGTATTGATTGTGCTGATTGGCTATTCATTCCTATAGCTGTAGCTTTCCAGCCAGAGTAATTCCCTGATGGATCTGTATGGTATAGTTGGAATCCTAGATTAACATCCCAACCAGCGAACAAAAAACTGACACCAAATGGTCTTAAACCACCAAATTGTGTATAACTCTGAGGAAATTTTTAATAATTTTATTGTTATAAATGATAGAAACATACCTGTTTAAGATCACAGATTTGTACGATATGTTGTTCAACACCTTGAGGTTCACCATAGGAGTAGCGATGACGTTGAGCATATAATTTACACATATTTATCAAGACGGTAGCATCAGCTGTAAGTCCAGCTACAGCGCAAAATATATGCGAGTCTAATTTATATAATTTTTCATTAATCTTACCAGGATCCAATAACTTAGAGCTGATTGGTTTATCAGCAGCTAATACTACACCTTCATTACATAATACTCCTACAGTTAGACTGGCATTATTTATAGCCTCAAGGGCATATTCAACTTGATACAATCGACCTTCTGGTGAAAATGTGGTAGTACGAGAATCATATCTCCTAGACATTATATAAAATCAATGGGTATAAATATTACAAGTATAAATGAGGGAATTTTATAGTAATTTGATGAGATAATATAATAATGTTCCCCCATGAGGGTGTCATGTGGTTAGAATAATTATAAATTTACGTATATAAATTTAAAAATGAGTTATGATAGGGCTATAACTATATTTAGCCCGGATGGGCATTTGATGCAAGTTGAATATGCAATGGAAGCTGTAAAAAGAGGTGGATGTGTTGTAGGTGTCAAATCTAAGGATATAGTCGTTATTGCGGCTGAAAAAAAATCTGTAACTAAATTACAAAATCCAAGGTATAATAAAATTTTTAAATTAAAAAAATTTTTTATAGGTGTAATAAAAAAATTTTACAATTGGATGAAAATATTGCAATGTCTTTTGCAGGTCTTAATGCTGATGCTCGAGTCATTGCTAATAAAGTGGGTATACTATCATTACATCATCTATAATAACCTATAGACAAGGCTAGAATGCCAAAGGTATAGATTAAACACCGATGAATCCGCTACTGTAGGATATATCGCCAAATACATCGCCAGAATGCAACAGGTTTATAAGATTCTCTAATATATTCATATATTTTTATTATAGAAATACACACATAGAGGCGGTGTCAGATTATTTGGTGTCTCTTTATTGATATTTGGTTTCGACTCCTCTGGGAACCCAGGGCTATTCCAGACTGAACCATCTGGGATCTATTCATCATGGAAAGCACAATCCATAGGAAAAAATTCAAAGGTAAATGATTTATAATTGAAGTGTATTTAAATTTTATAGCATGTACAAGAATACTTAGAAAAGGCTTATAAAGATGATTTAAGCGCTGATGAATCAATTCTATTAGCCATCAAAGCCATTTTCGAAGTTGTTGAAGTCTCTGCCAAAAGCATCGAAGTCGCTGTACTTATGCCCAGTGGTATGAAATTTCTAGAAGAGGAAGAAATCGAAGAAATCGTCAAACAATTAAATCAAGAAAAACAATCAAATAACTAATCTAATCAATCATCTATAATACATAACGTACACTCATCTTCTATTCCAATAGACATTACACATGAAGTTAACTATAGTATAGGCATTGAAACAACATCCACCTGAGGTTCAATCACAACATTCACCTTTTCCACTAGGCGTGGTGCCTCTTCCTTATTTACTTCCCCGTAAACGGTATAGCCACTCCCAGAGATCGTGGCGAGGTTAGTAAGGATGTAACCTCAAGTGGAATACCCGCAGCTGATCTCAGGGAAGCGGAGGGGGAAGTAAATAAGGAAGGCCACCACGGCGAGTGGGAAAGAGAGGTCTATCGTACCTCGTGGTGATAACTTTGGGTGTAATAATAAGGAGTGGACAGGGCAAAAGGGGATTTAATATAAAAAAGAAATTGAAGAATCTTAAATAAATAAATCGAATAAAATAATGTGGTGATAATTTATTGTTATATGGTGTATTTTTTTTAAAGCTCTACATTGCTACAATACCTTCCTTCGTATATAGTGTTAATTGTAATGTAATCTAACCATCATTGATTCACTATGTATATGATGGATATATTAAATAACAGAGGCATAGATGAATTAAATGAATTAGCTGGATCATTAACATGTGGTCTAACAATATTTGAAGTTATCAGAAATCCCCGTATAGCCAATCCTTCCGAATATATAAATGTACAAACTAGTCTCAATGAATCTGGTCTACGAGAAGAAATCAGCTGTGCTATCTGCTCAGGAATCGTACATAAATGCGTCGTAATCAAAACATGTCTACATAGATTCTGCTCGTCATGTATAGAAAAATGCGTACGAATCGGGTATGTTCATAAATAGTCTCCACTTGAAGTCCAATCCAACTCTCTTCTCATTCGTCATTCCACCTGAAGTTGCAGTCCTTACGTTGCCACTCGCCGTTCCACCTGAGGTCGTCTTGCAGACAGCTTCTCTATTTACTTCCCCCTCAAGCTCCCATAGATCACTCTCGGGTTTTCCACTTGAGGTTACATCACTAAACTTTAGACACGATCTCTGGGAGTGGCTCTACCCATTTGGGATAACAAATTAGAAGAAGCCTCCACGGCGAGTGGGATACAACGTTGTAACCTCAGGTGGAGAGCTGACAGCAGGACATCAAGTGGTGGCAATTAAGAAGAGAGTTGAATTGGACCTTCGTTGTAGTAGACAACATATGTTTTATTTTATGTTATATTTAATAATATATAGATTGAGGGAGTGTCCAAAGTGTAGGAAGCATGTACCATCTAGGCGATTTTTGAAGCCTGATCCGATTTATGATTCGATAATATCGAGATTGATACCTAATGTAAAAGTATTTGAGGAATTGAGTGATACATTTACAATGGCATTGAATAAGGGTTTATTGGAAAGAAAATTTTTTATATATAAGTGTTGTTAGGTATGAAGAATGATTCAAGTATAGAAATTATAAGATCAAATTTTCTGGATGAAAATCCTAAGATAGATATTGAGACTATAGATTCAAGTTTGTTGTTAAAATGAATCCAATTATTAATAAATTTATAGCGGAAGGATTACAATTTGGTAATATGTCTATGACAAGTCTATTTGATAATCGAGTTTATATGAAAGAAATTAAACAAAAAAGAAAAGGCATTATAGATTCATTACCAAAACCACCTATACATACACAATTAGTCTATAAACTCATCGCCGATGATAATCTACCACAAATCACACCAAATGAGGTTTGCTAATATTACATACTCACCTTATATTCTACTCATTCATTGATGTACAATCATATTTTCCACTCGCCGTTCCACCTGAGGTCGTCTTGCAGACAGCTCCTTTATTTACTTCCCCCTCCGCTTCCCTGAGATCAGCTGCGGGTGGTCCACTTGAGGTCCAATCACTAATTTCACTGTCATCATTTTTACCTCTAATAATTGAAGGAAATCTCTAATTTCTGGGGAAATTACTGGAAATATCTCAATGAATATTGGATGAATTACTGATGTCAATATCTCATTCAAGAGGAATTTGTTGATTGTATTGGATTTACTCATCCTCACTTCATTCTAATTTATATTGATTGAGATGTCCTTTCAAACACAGATTCCGTCACTTTAGACGTATCTCGACGAGATTAGAATGTATAACCTCAGGTGGAAGTAGACTACCTGGAAGCGATCTACGGGAGCTGGAAGGGGAAGTAAATAGAGAAGCTGTCTGCAAGACGACCTACAGTGGAGGTAACCTCAGGTGGAGGCTAGTGGATGAAGTGTAGATGATTGTACCTCGGTCGTAATATATAATACTTATTTCATACATTAATTAACTTATAATATTACAGTTCCATTGTGATGGATTAGTGACTATAAGTCATTTATCGATGTATATAAAGACAGCATTAAAGATGCCTATTGCTTGTAAGATTTTTTTATATACAAAGGTGGGTAGATTTTGTATATTTGATATATATAGTATAGGATCCTAATAATATCGCACCACCTACAGCTACAATAACATATTTAAGGAATATGGTAATGTATATATATCTATTATATATAAATAATTATAGGCTTGTCTATTATCACATGAATATCTTAATGTATATTATAGTAATAAATTACCAATTAATTAATATGTCAATTTGTTTTATCCTTTATAATCTCATTTAAATTCGTTATATGCTCCATTAATGTATTGTATAATGTACAGGAATTTATTATCAATTGAGAATTCTGTGCCTCTAATAACCTTATCCTATTCTTCATATCCAATATACGCAATCTACACTCCATATTCTCACAAACATACGAATCTATATCATACCCATCATCATGTATCATGTCCTCTAACAACTCATCCCTTATATCATACATTCCACTTGAAGTCATGCCGTCAGCTCCTTTATTTATTTCCCCTTCCAGCTCCCGTAGATCGCTTCCAGGTAGTCCACTCGATGTCCAATCAATATCTTCTAGCACACCTACTCTTCCACTAGGCGTGGAGCCTCTTCCTTTTACCTCCCCTTCCAGCTCCCGTAGATCGCTTCCAGGTTCCACTTGAGGTCCAGTACTAACTCCACTTTCCATTCCACTCGCCGTGGTGGCCTCTCTATTTACCTCACCTCGACTCCCATGGATCGTCTCGGATTCTTCGCCACGATCTCCGGGAGTGGCTCTACTCTTTAGAGATAGGTAATTAAAAGAGCTGACGGCAGGACGAAGAGAGTTGGATTGGACCTCGAGTGTAGATGATAAGGTTGTAACCTCAGGTGGAGGATGATCTTTGAATGAATTATAATCATTGATATCTTTATTATTTAATTGATTATATATCTTGTTGCGATTGTTTTTGTAAGTGTGTAAATTATTATAGTCATTTGTAATAGTTGTTGTTGAATGTATAAGTTGTGAGAATCTATTAATATTATTACTGGAATCAAATACTGATAATGATTCAATTATATTTAAATATTCATTAAAATTCATAATAATTTAATATAAATTTAATGTGGATGTATTTTACGTGATTTATTCTTTGGTTTTTTTTTAGCCTTACGTTTATCTTTCTTAAGTCTTTTATCTACAGCCTTATATAATTTTCTAGTATTAGATTTATTTGATTTCATAACATTTGATATACCAGATTTTCTAGATATAATATAAACTTTATCTCTTTTTGTTGATGATATATTTTTAGCTTTACGTATTAATTTATTTTTATTTATAGGCTTTAATGTATCAGATGTTGATTCAATTTTTGATTCTATACTCTTAAATTTTCTTTGCATACGAATTTTTTTACGCTGCTTAGCTTCTAATACTTTTTTAATTGGTCTATTTTTTATCTCTAATAATTTCTTATTATATTTCGATATTAATTCATCATTTACTGGATATTTAGGCTTATTATATTTTTTTTCATCATCAATAAACCAATTTGGTAAATATTCATCATTAAATACTCTTTTATTATATGCACCATCAATTAAAGCCATTCTCGTCTTTTTATTTATCAATAATGATCCTAATGCCTGTACTTGAGCTAATGATTCAGGATCTTTTGGTATTTTATCTTCATCGTCATCCTCTTCTTCATCTTCATCTTCTTCCTCCTCTTGTATATCAGCATCAGATTTCGCTGGTACAAATTTAATCTCATTTCGACTCGAAGATAATCTCTTACTAACCTTTACATCATCCAACCCCTCTGTAAAAATCGACTGGTCAAACCAACGCTGAGTAGTAATATCAATTGAAGATATATCGTCCACCAAAAGTCCATCTTTACCATCGTATGGAGGTTCTCTACCTGAGGTCAAAATCGCTACACCTTTCGTTCCACTAGGCGTGGTGCCTTCTCTATTTAATTCCCCCTCAAGTTCCCGTAGATCACTTTCGGGTAATCCACTTCCACTTGAGGTCATGTACTCAACTTCAGCCTCACCTTCTCTACTCCACCTCTCCTTTCCACTCGCCGTGGTGGCCTCTCTATTTACCTCACCTCGACTCCCATGGATCGTCTCGGATTCTTCGCCACGATCTCCGGGAGTGGCTCTACTCTTTAGAGATAGGTAATTAGAGGAAGGCTCCACGCCGAGTGGAATACTGGTTGTAACCTCAGGTGGAGGAGATGACGATTGGTCTTCGAGTGGATTATCATCTGTAATGTGATTATTATTATTATTATTCTTCTTGAGTGAGTATTGAACTTGAAGATCGACATCCATTTTGAGTATTCGTTTAATTTCATCATCATCTTCGTCATCTTCTTCCTCATCATCAGTGTATGATTCAGATGAATCTTCATCTTGTGAGTCTATATAAGGTAAAGATTCTAAATCTCCTTTAATATTATTAAATTGGAATAATTCTGGATCTTGACCAATAAATCCTATAGATGATGATGTCGACTTGCCACGCTTCTTTGATAATAATCTACGCCTCTTCCTCTCCTTACGCCTCTCCTCCATACGCAATTCCTCCATCAATTTTAATTCCTCCGACTCCAAATTTACATACTCTTCATCTTCTACACCCGTGGTCAGTACTGACATTCCACCTCTGTTCGTCTTGCAGACAGCTCTTCCTTTTACTTCCCCTTCCAGCTCCCGTAGATCGCTTCCAGGTTCCACTTCCACTTGAGGTCTAGTACTACACTTCATTCCATCTACACCTCCACCTTCGCCACGATCTCCGGGAGTGGCTCTACTCTTTAGAGATGTATAATTGGAAGAAGCCTCCACGGCGAGTGGATCAGAGTTGGATTGGTCTTCGAGTGGATTATCTTCGTCATCTATTTCTTGTACATTATTGATGATAGTCTTCATTTCTTCACTTTTCCCACATTGATCATCTTGTGGTAATTCTCTGAGTAATTTCATTCTCCATTTTAATAATGCATATAAATCAGATTTTCCAGCTACTTTAAGATCAGAGCATAGAATTTTAATTTCTTGTGTGGTGTGAATATTATTAATTATATATTTTAATAATCTTTTATCATCTTCATGATCCCCACATTTAAATAATATTTTATTATTATTTAATAATAAATTAGCGGGTTTATTATTTTTAATAAATTCAATTACATTAATTTCATTATAATCATCACCAGGTTCATAACCATTATTTTTAATTTATTTTTTCTTTAATTAATTGATTTAATGATTTATTTAAATTATCATTTAATAAATTATTATTATTATTTAATTGAAATATAAAATTAATATTAAATATATTTTCATTTAATAATTTTAATGTTTTAAATCCAATACAAATTGCATAAATTTCAGCTGATACATTTCTACTACTTTGTGGTTTAGTTATTTTTATATTATCAAAACAATTACTTAACATCCATACTAATGAATTATAATCTATAGATCTATATATAATATTATTTATTAGAAGAAGAAAAAAAAAATTTTATATTCATTAAAATTTACCTGAAAATTTTTGTTACAAATATACCACCACATTTTAATATACTACATGCTAATTTTGTTGCTTCTAATACTAATAAATTTTGATTAAATGCATCTATATTCCAATTACAACCCATATTTGGAGCACCATCATGTAATACTACATCAACTTCCATACCCTTTTTATTTAATTAATTTTTATTTATTATTATAACATACCTTTAAATAATTCATTATCATTGAACGACATTTTAATGTCCTTATATCACTCTGTATTGTTATTACACCTTTTATAGGCTTTATTGGTACCAAATCTACACCAATTATAGTACTAGATATAGGAAGCTGTTTACTAGCAACTTGAAGCCAACCACCAGGTGCTGCACATAAATCTACCAATACACTATATTCAATTATATATTTATATATACTCAAACTCACTTGCAATCTCTAAAAAAATTATATCTCTTAGCCAATTGTATAATCTTAAAAGCAGATCTTGATCTATAACCATGCTCCTTAGCAAGATGATAATATTTATCCAATCTATCTTTACCAGTCTTATGCTTAACCTTCATTCTGTTACATTTAATATGCGATATTTTGTAAATAATATACAATTAACCCAATCAAAGTAAAGAGGGTAAGTAAATCATAAAAAAAATATTACATGAAAAACAATTAAATTATTATTATTATATTTATAATCATTAAAAAAAACTTTTATTTATTAATTTAATTAGATTTATTATAAAATATCTATAATCTTTTTATCCTCCACTACAACTCTACCCGAGGTACAATCCACCCCTTCTCCACCTGAGGTTACAACCTCTATTCCACTCGCCGTGGAGGCTTCTTCCAATTACCTATCTCTAAAGAGTAGAGCCACTCCCAGAGATCGTGGCGAAATATCCGAGACGATCTATGGGAGTCGAGGCGAGGTAAATCGAGAGGCCATCACGGCGAGTGGAATGAAGAGTAGTACTGGACCTCAAGTGGAATACCTGGAAGCGATCTACGGGAGCTGGAAGGGGAGGTAAAAGGAAGAGGCTCCACGCCTAGTGGATAGAGAGTTGGATTGGACCTCAGGTGGAGTGGATCAATGTATATATTCATATGGTAGCGTTTAAACTAAATTAGAGATCGTTAGTTGTGACGTGTCATTTGACTTCAGCTAAGGTACTATCGACAGTATAATGACTCCAACTATAACTCCAAATAGTCCTACGTTGTAAATAATAAATAACAAATTGTTAAAGTACCTAATACGTTGGCGAAAATTTCAACCATTAAGACTTTGACAAATAGTTGAGGCTTCTGAGCGTCTGCCAGAGCACAGGCACTTCCAACTACACCAACTGATACACTAATGGAAATTAGTGATGTGTATAATAATATACTTCAACAAACCCGCATGATAAATTTGATAATCCTACAATTAAACCAACAGCGAACATAGCCCATCCTCTAAATACGTCCATAATATACTTATCAGTTTGGGCTAAATCTGCAGTGAAATCTAGAGGTCTAACAACTCCACTAAATTTATTAGAGGCATTCATCAATAATACAGAAATAATTAGTCCATAAATACCAATAGCTTCACAGAAAATGACAGATATAAGATTTTTTACTGTTATCCTAGGTGACTTTACTGATCCTCCCATGATTGATGGACCACAGAGTAGTATACCCCTATATATTAATGTATAATCATTTCCAAAGTCAATTGGACATTAGACAACAACATTTAAATTCAAACTTACGTTGAAGCTCCAAGAACAGAGAGTGCTAGAGATAGAAAAATACCTAAATATCCCCAAAATGTGGGCGGTATTTGCTCAAAAATTGATGCCCATGTAGTATACATGATGATATTGAATGTCCTTATGAAAATGTATAAATTTGTGCAATATTTATGCGATTATAACTTGAAATTACATTATAGTGTATTTATTTAGGACATTTTAACATTAAAATAATTTAAATTGAATAACAATACATATAAAAGTATTATACATATAGTCAATACCAATGGGGGATATGATATAGCCCAAACAGATGATGGATATATAAGATATTTCCATGTATATATATATTATAGTAAATGTGTATATTAAAATGTATTTTATAATATGAAAAATAATAAATTTGATACATC
Organism: Cytauxzoon felis; assembly: GCA_020283715.1. Lineage (NCBI taxonomy): Eukaryota > Apicomplexa > Aconoidasida > Piroplasmida > Theileriidae > Cytauxzoon > Cytauxzoon felis. The sequence continues at coordinate 176,994 of JAIQCW010000188.1, forward strand.
TTATGAAAATTATCTTAATAAATTCAATAAATATGAAAGTACTATAGGAGATGATACATTTAAAGAGGATAAAATAACATATTTTAATAAATCAAAGAATGATATATCATTATTAATTGAACATATTGAATCATATTTAGTTAATAAAAATCTTAATGAAAATGAATGGCAAAAAGTGATATCATTACGTAATAATGCTAAAGTCAAATTAAATGATTGTAATGATAGACTAAATGAAATATTAAAATCAGATTTTGTTACTACAGATAAGATGAAACTATTACAAATGCAAAGATATCGTAGAATCTTTGATCAATTAACTAATGAATTTAAAATCTGTAATAAGAAACTTGATACACAATATCAAACTTATATGTTATTCAATACTAATAAAACACAATATAATAAATCTAATATTATCAATTCTGGTAAAGCTATTATGGAAGCTATCATCGATGTTGAATCACTTACAGAACAAGCCAGTATAAATTTAAATGTATTAAAAAAAGGTAATAAACAAATGAATAAAGTTTATAATCGTCTAAATCTTATGGTCGATGAACATTTATTCAATATTACAAAATTACAAAAAAAAATCAATTTCATCTTCATTCGAAATAAAAGAATCATCGCACTCATCATCGCTATACTCACAATCTTTTCATTCTATAAAATCTACCATAAATTATTCACATGAATTTATATACAACACTTACATGTAATAAATACCAACACTAGAGAATAATATGATTACAATCTTTCCACATAACCTGAGGTCCAATTCACATCTTTTCCATTGCATGGAGCTCTTTTAATTACCTATCTCTAAAGAGTAAAGTCACTCCCAGAGATCGTGGCGGAAGTGTAATCACTATATATAGATAACAGCACATAACCCCAGAATGTCGGGATAAAAAACACCATTTTCACTACATTTTAACAGTCTAATGAAGATATATACATGAATATAATACATACATATATAATAATACAATTGAATGATGATGTATAGTTGTATGAAGATATATAACTATTCATATAAATAATTATTATAATATATATACTATATTACTACTAACATGATCTGAAGTATAGTAACTATATTATACTAATAATAATACTAACTATATATACTATAATAAATTATTAAAATATTATAAGAAGATTGTAAGTTATTAAGAGAAGATTTTTATTGTATTTAATTGAGAATATTAGAGGATGTAACCTCAAGTGGAACCCGTAGCTGATCCATCGGAGCTGGAGGGGGAGGTAAATAAAAAAGCTGACGGCAGGATTGACATCAAGTGGAGAGCCTCAACAGCAGTTGGATGATAATGTTATAAGCTCAAGCATATAACCTGAAAGCGATCTCTTGGAAGCGGAGGTGAAGTAAATGAAGAAGACTCCATGCCTATTGAAATAGCTTTATGGAATGGAAGAATAAAATACGTCAATCAAAAAGGACTGACTTATATCGTTCCTTTATCATTTAATATCGTATAATATTTATCTACATGTGATATTTTATTCAGTCGTTATGAACTAGTAGATTCTTGACGTATACCATAGGTGCACTTACACATTGGATTCCACGACGTAACAAATTAGAATGGAAATTTAAATTCTAGGGAAAATAAAACACTTGATGATTAGATGGAATTAATTACATTTGAATTTTCAGGAAATTAACTATACCTGAAGATAAGGGATAATAAATTCACCTCAACACATTATGAGTTCGGGTTGATAGTAAACGATGGATAGTTTAATATTATGGTGTAATGATAGAGTAAAGCTATTCAATTGGTGTATATTAAATGGTTTGGTACCTAAATGTGCAGCAAAGTTGACACGTAACTATACTTCGGCTTCAAAATCCAGGGATAAACCATCTACACATTCTGCCACCGCCTCTTCATTAGAGGCGGTGAAAATCAAGATGATAAGAAATCTATTAAAGACTGAAAGATATGTTGAAATTAGAGGTGATAAGGATATGATGAGGTGTATTGAAAATGAGGTGTTGTATAATGATGATGTGATAAACAAGTCCATGAGTAGGATTGTAAGCTCTATATATGATGATAATATCACGGGTGTAGAATTATTTAATACATTATTAGGTATGTTAACTTTCAGTCTACTCTAATGTTCCATCCACATATAGGTGATTTAATGATTAGATTTAAAGACGATAAGGGTAAATTTGATTTGAATATTGTAAATAATTGCCTGACTGAACGAATGATGCCAATGGATGACTCTATCTTGATAAAGCTGACCAAGTTAATAATGGATGATATGATCAACATTGCTTACTCCGTAGGTTACACGAAGACGTTATACTCATCTTTTACATCCACATCTACTCCCTCGGATGATTTGAAATTCTTGTTGCATAATGGATCGATATCTGGTTTGTATATAAGGTTGAATTTAATGGGTCATTTGGGTTGTGAGAGAGGTCATTCCCTCATCGTTGGAACATTATCGGAAGAGTTACCGAATATGAGCAGGTATGATTTGGCATGTTTCATCACTACAATATCTCCTCATTCAGGTCTAGACATTTGGTATTCACAAGAATAATGACGTTTGTAGCCAAAGTTATCAATTCTGGCATTGTAGATGGAAGTTCATATTTATCTTCCAGGAGTAATAGGGACGTCAATATAATAATCTGGAATGCTATAATGGAATCCATAATAACTTCAGGTAAGGTTTAATGTATGGTGGACACTTAAATTCAGGGATTAAGGAGTTGTATTATGATGATGACAACTTGAAGAAGGAATTGAAGAGAATGGGTGGGAATATAAGTATTATCAGAATATTAAGGTATAATAATGAAGAATATGTATATAATCACGACTATTTTTCGAGGGTATTAGAAGATGTGTACAATGAATACTCTAGACTTAAAATCAACATGGCTATACCTATTACATCATTTACTCAATCATTAATTAAAAGTCATGGCATCACTTTAGCTAATAGAAATATGTATAATATAATAGAATCACACCTATAGACAATTACACCAGGCGGGACTCGAACCCGCAACCTCCGCTTTAGGAGAGCGATGCGCTATCCATTGCGCCACTGGTGCTTATTCTGAGGGTTGATTTTTAAGTTTAATATATAATAGAAATTTTATACATTACATCCATTAAGTAATTACGTGTATGACACAGTTTGATGGTCTAGAGTGTCAAATATGACGTTTAAAATGGTAAATGTAAATATATATAAAACTACGGTGACCCGCAGGATATACCAGGTATTCTATGAGTTTATTAGAGTATATATAATAGATTAAAAAGTTAATATGCATCAATATAATAGAATAAAAGGAGTTACTAATGGTGGGGTACTCATGGTATGCATATAGAGGACGAAAAAATCGTAATTTTCGAATTTATAGATGATTTGATATGATTTTTTCATGTCAAAAATAATTTTAATATCAATAATCACTATATATATGTGTAGATTTCAGATTTGATGCATGATGTCGTTATGTGTTGCCTCGACATGGATTCCTCATATTTCCCCATTATTAATTGGCCATAGTAATAATGTAACACTGACATATGGTTCATATTTAAGCTCTAATAATACTATATTTGTATATGAAGGTGGATATATAAAAATGTAATATGAATGTATTTTTTAATAATATCAGATATGGTATTGCATTATTATATTATGCATTAATGAGCTATAGTGATTGAAATGGCATATGAACCATAATTTTTAGAAGGATTTTAAAGGTTATTTTATAGAAATATATATGATTTTATATTGATTATTAGATAATTATGCATACATGTCATGATTTTATTATTTATTAATTTTATTATTAAAGGGTATTACAGTTGTACAAGACACTAGGCTATATTTGAATGGATATAATTCACTTAATATTTATTCATATTGATACTTCTTTAAATAAGAGTACACTTGGCCATTATTAACTGTATTCATTTATAAGGTGACACATTATATTCCTTTATCTTTTGTTTTACATCTCTATATACTCTGAGATTTATATATATATATATATTTTTACTAATGAAGTTTTTTTTATTTAATACATCTATATTTTCATACGTCTATAATATTGTGTTTTCTGTATCATTTCACTAACAAGTGAATTGACATCTCCATTCTCATTGGGATAATTTAAAAAAAAATCATCTGAAGATAAACACATCTCATATCCACTAACTGTGGCTATATCTATACACCTTATCTTCCATTAGGTGTCTCAACCGAGGTTATAATACTATCTTATCTTCCACTCGGCGTGGAGCCTCTTCTATCTAGTTATCCCTCAAGTTCCCGTAGATCACTTTCGGGTTCCACTTGAGGTTATAATACTATCTTTCATTCCATTAGGTGTCTCAACCGAGGTTATAATACTATCTTATCTTCCACTCGGCGTGGAGCCTCTTTATTTATTTATCCCTCAAGTTCCCGTAGATCACTTTCGGGTTCCACTTGAGGTTACATCATCATTACTATTGCAATCTGCCACGATCTCTGGGAGTGGCTCTACCCTTTAGGGATAGATAATTAAAAGAGCTCTCTGCAGGAGAAAGTCAGGTTTATTTGACCTCTAGTGGAAGAGCTCTCTGCAAGAGGAAGAGAGTTTGATTGGATATCAGGTGGAACTCTGTTCTTCCGGGTTGTTAATATTTACGTTCTTCCGGGTTGTTAATATTTACGTTCTTCCGGGTTGATAAATTCTCTTTTACTTTATTACCATTACAATCTGCCACGATCTCTGGGAGTGGCTTTACTCTTTAGAGATAGATAATTAAAAGAGCTCTCTGCAAGAGAAAGTGAGGTTTATTGCACCTCTGGTGGAACAGCTGACGGCAGGACTAAAACAGTTGTATTGGACATTAGGTGTAGAGTTGACATTGATTATTGGTTATATAATTACATTGTAATAAGGTTGTATATGTATATTTGTATTTAGGATTATTGTATAATGTAAAGATGTTAACATCTGATGATTGTAAATCGGGTGTGATGTATTCGACATCAAAATTAGTGAATCATTTTGATAATGATATACAAGATGATATTACAAATTTGAATTTAACACATGATTATAAAGATAATATATTAGGACAAACATATTCAAATGATAATAATATAACAGATAATTCAATATGGTTATCAGGATTAGGTGAATCATGTGGTAGTTGTGAAACAACAAAAACATTTATATGTGATCCATATAATTCATATATTACAAATGATATATTAGATTATTCATTTGATAGTAATACAATATCTAATAATAGATTATCATCAGATGATTTAGGATTACCATTAGTTAATTATTTTAATAATAATGATTGTATTAATGTTAATCAAAGTTATTCACATAATATTTCACCATTAGTTTTGAATAAAAATTATAAACAATCATATAATGGTAATAATTATAAATCTAATAATACATTTATATTACAACAACAAAATAATAATACAAAATTACAATATCATCGTAAAAATATTATATCTAATAATAAAACTACTAATGTATTTCTTAAAATATTAGCTACACAATTAATATCTGGTACTATTATTGGTCGTGGTGGTAAAGGACTTAATTGGTTTAGAAGAAAAAGTAAAGTTGATGATATTATATTATCTATGCCATGGGAAGTATATCCTAAAACAGAATATAGAACATTATTATTAAAAGGTTCATTAAAATCTGTTATTAAAGCTACATGTATAATAGCTGATCTTATGAGCTCTAAATATTCAATCACAACAGATGAAAGAATGATGGTTATGGTAGTATTACCAGAAATATTCCTTACCGCAATGGAAGAAATCAAAAGAAATACCAATCAAACACTCATGTCTATCACACTCTTCCGAGATGATACCGCACAACATCAGGTTTGTTATCTATAATCACAATAATCAATCGAGGTCCAATCACTACCCCATATTATAGTACAATCTTTCCTTCCACTCGCCGTTCCACCTGAGGTCCGTCCTGCCGTCAGCTCTTCTATTTACTTCCCCCTCAAGTTCCCGTAGATCACTTTCGGGTTCCACTTGAGGTCCAACCACTACCTTCTTCATTCCATCTACACCTCCACTTCCCACTGCCGTGGAGGCCTCTTCTATTTACTTCCCCCTTCGCTTCCCTGAGATCAGCTGCGGGTTCCACTTGAGGTTACATCCAACACATCCTTAGCACCATCTTCC